>JANHMN010001694.1:0-7500 GCA_030674055.1 Rhabdomys pumilio
ACATTTGAAAATTGTTTTTCCTATCCTGGGATTTTACATAGTATACACGATTGCCCCTAAACGTTCAACATGAGTATTCCTACATGTGATAAAGAAATATGGCCTAGTGGCTGAATATAACAATAACTAAAATAAATCGCTAGACTTCCTCTACTTAATGGATAAATGGGCTGAAAAAGAAATTAGGGAAAGGACACACTGGACATGAGTCACATTATTTGTTGAATAAAATATCTTGATGTCAGCAAAACCAAGCAAGTTAAAAATCTGTACAGGAAGAACTTCAAGTCACTGAAGAAAGAAATCAAAGATGATCTCAGAAGATAGAGAGATCTCCCATGCTCATATAAGAGGATTAACCTAGTAACAATGGCCACCTTACAAAAATAATCTATAGATTCTATACAATCTCCATCAATACTTCCACCCCATACATCACAGAGACAGAAAGAGCAATCCTTAAATTTATAAACTATCTTCTATTGTTAGTACAAATAAAAACAGCAATTATATGACTGCTAAAGTTATACTTCTTTTTCATTAGATCTGTGTATCACCCAGATTTCAATGGAGAAGTTTAATATGTTTATCCACAATGTTCAGCAACTGAGCGATTTTGAAGTTCTTATAGTTATGACAATTTCTTTATTACACCCTCCTATAAAGGCTCAGCTACCTATGCAGAAAATGAGACAGACAGATTTTAAAGGCCATATTTGGTGAATGATGCTAAATATCCTGCATGTTTTTAGACACAAAAAGAGCAATGCCCTTGTAAACTCACTGAGAATAAGACAGTGTTCACAAGACCAATAAAAAGGAGACAAAACACCAGCTTTCAGAAGGGTAGAGGTAGAAAATGTCATCCCAGGTAAGAAAATCTCTAAACTACATGACCTCTTAGAGTGGAAAATAAGTTTTAAGTTTTATGAGGCCTACTATGAATGAGCAGGCCTTCTGTTCAGGAAAAGTTGCCAGAACAAATTAGATTCCATGTTCGTATACATTTTTGATTTCTAATATTTTTTTCTTCTGAGAGAAAGATAGATAGATAGATGGAGAGAGAGAGAGAGAGAGAGAGAGAGAGAGAGAGAGAGAGAGCTACAAAGACATAGACAGATTCAGAGATAGAGAGATAGAATGATTAGAGAAATCATGAGTTTAAGTTAGTATGGAGAGTGGAGGTGGTATGCAAGAAGGTGAAAGAGAAAAATATGAACAACTATTCTCTATAAAACTATTAAAAAAGGGAATAAATCAATAACTCACTCAAAGTATCATTACTGATCATTCATACATAACAGAAAAAAATGACAGCAATTTAAATGTAAAATAGTCGGCTACTTTTTAAAATAGTTATAGCATAGTACATTTCAAAACATCAGTGTTCAGTTAAAATTATGCAAAAGTCATATAGCATTCATGTTTATACTCTTTCTTTGGTTCATTCTTCTGAAATAAACTCTTAGGAATTATTTCTATTGTAGAGCTAATCTAGGCATATGTCACATCTATATTACTTTTGGGATTATAATCATCACATGACATATTTTTTCACTTCATTTTACCTGGTTCTCTTCCTTGTGTATCCTCTCGGGCACAAATCCATGGTTCTTTGTTTTCTTCAAGACAGTGGATTACATTTGGATCTGAGAAAGCCAGACCTGTACATTCAAGTGAGTACAAAGATATACCATTAAATGTAGCTATGTACCAGCACAGGATTTTGACATGTGGATGAGATGGAAAGAATAAAAGATAAATGAATGACATTTATATTCACTTCTTTCCAAGTTTTTTAGAGTCTTCATACTGAATCCTTTCTAAAATTTTGAATTTCATTGTAAAATTAACATATCCCAAAAAGAAAATTGTGAGAGTCAAAGTACATTCACTTATAAAAGCAACAGATTGCCTTTTCAAAAATGTATAAGATTTATGGATCAGCATATTAAATATAAATAAAAGATAAAGGTATTTACCATATATGCTATAAATGGAGTGTAATCAATACTTATAAAAAAAAGAAGAGATAGACCAGTAAATGGATGGTAGACCAAATAGTCATGAGAGATTTATATATCTTTAGAGTGAAGTAGAATTTATGGAATAAAAATATTCTTACCCACAGATATCAGGTTATTGTAATTCTCCAACATGACATCTCTGTAAAAAGCCCTCTGAGCAGAATTCAGACATTGCCACTCCTCCATAGAGAACTCTATAGCCACATCCATGAATGTCAGTAGACCCTTAAATTAATTAAATTAAATTAAATTAATCAATTGGCCAAAGAAATGTTAGTTAAATATACAATTTTTGATAACAATAGCTAAAATATATATTTAATGAATTATGTCTAAAGTGAAGAATGCTGTCAGAACTCTGAGCAGTTCCAAATCTCATGCAAAACTCATTCTGATTTTGGTGACCTTTTTGGGAATCATTTGTCATGATCACCTAAATGATCTATGGTTGTCACTGAAGCCACCAGGAAACAGATATATTTACAACAAGATTCAAAGCAGTACCAATATTACACTTCTAGATTATCACTAAAAATAAAATTATAATTCTTAGGCAAATGGATGGAAATAGAAAATATCATCCTGAGTGAGGTAACCCAATTTAAAAACAACACACATGGTATGCACCCACTAATAAGTGAATATTACCCCAAAAGCCCACCATCCCCAAGAAACAACTCAAGGACCACATGAACCTCACTATGAAGGAAGACCAAAATCATCAGACAGACCTTAGTGATGCAGAATTATTAAGGGCTGATTACTCTGTCTCTATAAATTGGGTAAGATTTAAAAGCTATGCTTTGTGCTTCCCATAATTTCAGTTAACTCAGTCATTCTGGATTTCTGACAGGGTTGAAAACTTATAGTTTCATAACCAATCCTGGCAATTTACTTTGAGAGAAAAGATTTGAGTGGATGGTTTTCAGCTGACATTCATTCTAAAACCAAGAAAAAAGCCAGGTTCCAAACTAAGCGTTTTAGTTCGAAGAGGTGACATAGGTTCTAGTTAATCAACAAAATGATGGACTGGATATTAGAACTATCTTGTAACTCACTGGTACAAATTGGTATAATTAAGCTCTAATTGTGTTTTAAGAGAAACATTTTATTTTATCAGGAAGGGTGATATGTAGAGGAGCTAAGGTGAGAGGAAGGAAAGGAGTAAGGATAGAAGGACAAGAATGAGAGGAGAAAATATTGATGAGAGAGAGAAAGAGAGACATGGAGGGAGATGTTCACATGCCTCCACCAGTCAAAGATAGTTGACATATCTAGGTTGAGTATTGGGTTACACTTCTGATTGAGCATTACCAAATTTATAAAGTCTTTGATTAACATTTAAAAAAAAACTGTATAAAAACAAAAAGGAAAAAGCGGGCATGAGATAGGGGTTTTGTAGGAAGGGGAATTGGAAAAAAGGGATGGCATCTGAAATCTAAATATAATATCCAATAAAAAAGAAAAAAAAAAGAAGAAAGATCAAAGCATCAGTGGTTCAGTTTTTCTTTGGAGTGACTTGATACTACAGGGAGCAAATATGGCAACTAAGTATGGGACAGAAACTGAAGGAGGGTCCATCCCCAGACTCCTCCACGTGGGTATACAATTCTTGTGCACTCAGTAAAGGCAGATGCTGATGTGGATGCTAGGAAGTGCATGATGACAGGAGCCTGATATAGCTGTCTCCTTAGGGGTCTGCCAGAGCCTGATATATACGGAGTTAATGCTCATAGCTAATCACTGAACTGATCATGGGGTTCCCAATGGAGAAGTAAAAGAGAAGACTGGAGGAGGTTTGTGGGCCCATGGGTTGAGCAACAATATCAACCAACCAGAGCTCCTAGGGTCTAAACCACTAGCTTGGGAGCACATAAGGAAGGACCCATGGCTCCAGCTGTATATGTAGGTGAGGAGGCCTTGCCGGACACAGGTGAGAGAGAAGTCCCTGGTCCTGTTAAAGCTGGATGACCCAGTGTGGAGAATTTAGTGGATGGGAGGTGGGAGTGGGTGGATGGGTAGGGGTGGATCTCCATAGAAGCAGGAGAAGGGGGGGATGTAATAGAGGGTTTCTGGGTGTGAGAGAAATGGTGAAAGGTGATAGCATCTGAAATGTAAATATACTTTTCAATATAAATTTATTCATAAAATCTTAATTGGGTCAGCACAGCATGAAAAATATCTATTAAGTGTGCAGCAGTAGGAAGGCTGAGACCTATTGCAATTGACCCTAAGATAAATGATTCGTGAAACATTGGCCTTTATTCACAGACAAATAATGACCCAAGTGACTCAAAGTAAAAATCAAGTATAGACATTCATCATAATCTCATGTAAACACATTTTTTGCGATTAGGAAATCTTTTAAGTACTTTCAAATTATGTTATCATTTACAAGATATACCGAAAAATTTAAGGAGACTAGAAAAAGGGAACATCTGTTTTTTAGCTCACGAATGACATAACTTTCAAAAGGCTAATACTGAAAATTATATGAAAAGCTAGTTATGTACATTTGTGTCAGAATAGGAAGGATTTGAAAGTTCTGAAAATGAAATACTTCTGTAAGAGCAGTCAACATGCATACATTTACCTGAGAAGCCATCTCTCCTTTCTCATTCAATATGGAAAGTCTCAGTGAAGTTTACATTAAAATTTCAACTTCCAGAAACCATCTTCATGTAGAGGCAGCAGATACTGCCTCTTTCTGGTAAAACTGAAGAGTAAGAAACCAGAATCAATACAGGCCAGACCCTATGACTCCTGCCAGAGGAGACATGAAGAAGTGATAAGCTTCTACAGGCAGAAAACACAAAAGATATGAATTTTCATTACAATTCACTTCCCTGAGCTGTTTTTTCAAGAGAAAATTGACACGTATCTTTTCAATAATGGTCAGAATCTTGGAATATCCACAGCTGAAGGGATTACTCATACTGGCAAGAAAGAAACTTGCCTGGACCATGAAATACAAGGCAATAAATGCCTGCTTCACGAGTGTCTCTGCAGAGATATTTCTTCTAGCTTCCATGTCATATTCTAAAATACCATGATTTTGTGGTTTTTAAGAAAGACCCAGTATCATATTATCTAAACTGGTCCTTTTAACAATGACATTGCTATTTTAGGTTCATGACCAAAATATCTATTTGACTCTTCACCATTTTTAGTGCTTCAACCCGTCACTGAAGGCAGCTGAATTCATTTGCCATAATGTCTTCTATTAGCACTTTCAGCTGATAAGAGGCTGAAATTAGTTATACTACAAGGATCTTTACCAACCAGTGTCTTTTATTTTGTACAAAGAATAAACTGTACAATGAGAGCAGACAACTTTTACTCAGCTACAAAACTCACCCTAATGGACTCTCACCAGTCTCTAGAGAAATACTAACAGAGAAATATTGTGCAAATGAGGAGGGGTATTATGAAGAGTGTAGGGGTTGGGTGGTAAAGGAGTAATGGTAATCTGAGAAAACTGGGTTCCCAGATGCATCTGTGGGACTTTCCAGGGTTCTTATTAAATGATCTGAGTGGAGCAGATCTTGTAGGCTGGTTCAGGATATAGTGTTTTCAGGGGCACTGACTGATTATCTGATTATAAATCTGCGCTAGCAGAAAGGCTGAGAAGTGAGTATTATTATTATTATTATTATTATTATTATTATTATTATTATTACCTAACTTGTAATGACCAAAATAGAAACCTATCCAATAGGCATGAAATCAGTCCCTGACATTACTAGTGATACTGTTAATCTTGCAGGAAAGAGCCTTGTATAACTGTCTTCTGAGAAGCTCTAGACAGTATCTGACTGAAACACATACACATATACATGATCAAACATTGGATGGTGGATGGTGACATTTATAGAGGAGTTGAAGGAAGGATTGAGTGCCCCTAAAGGAATATGAACTTAACAGAAGAACCAAGAGAGGCAACTACCATGGACTCCTGGGAGATCTCAGGGGTTAAGCAAGCAACCAAATTAAAAAAAAAATACAAGGGCTGAAATGAGGCCCCCAGTAAGTATGTAGCAAATGTGCAACTCAATCTCCATGATGCTCCCTGGAAAACTGGATACATGCACTCTCTAAAGGTGTAGCCTGACTGTAGTATCTGAGATCCCGATAGTTTATAATTAATAAGTACTAACAAAATATTAAAAATTAATGCATTATTGATTTTTACAACATTGCAGTTACAACTAATGTTAGATGGAAGATGAATCTTCTCAGAAGAAAAATTAGTTGGTTCAGAAATTTGGGTGTATTTGGGAAATATAAAGTAGACGTATGATGTTTGACCAGGATTAAATTGAGAATATTGATATTGTGGAGGTTTAAATTTTAAAAGAAAGTACAGATTTGTGGCCTGAATAAGTAGAAACCTGTTGAATTGAATTTCAAAAAGGGCTGAACACATGACTCAGAAGAAGTGCTTTGAGACCAAGTGAGATAGCCTCTGTTCAGATTTTCAGCACCTCATAAAACCCAGGAATTACAGGTGTGTCTCTGTAATCACAGCAGTAGGTATAGGAAGTAGTTAAAGAGTGTTTCCTGAAACCCCATGGTGACCCAGTCTCACTAAAATTATAAACTACAGATATCTTGAGAGACACCTCTCAGAAAACTAAGACAGTTGGCAGTGAGATGGGTCAGTAACTCAAGCCTGCTAGAATGAGTTTATCCATGCACTGTGCATTTCAGAAGATGATAGCCATCTTCCTGTATTTTACTCTACTTTTGTGTAACATGCTATGTCACATGCATGTACCCACACATACACTAATAGAAAAATGAGGTTAATAAATTAAAGAATGTACAAAATGATTGAGAAAGATATTCCAAAATTAACACTAGGCCTTTATAAATACTTTCATAGACAAGCACACATAAACACAAACATCACACAAGCATGCACACACACACAAACACACACACACACAGAAACTTACACTCACAAAGGGAGGGGATGATTATAAAGAGGAAAATGAATTTATTTATTAAGGATCTAGGATAGAAGCTGAGATGGCCGGATGCTAGTCTACTGTGTGCAAAATTTTCATTCAATCCAAGCATCTTACAAAATCAAAGAAAGTGACACTTATCAATATGTCAGAACTAAGGAGACTGGATGCATGCATGTCAATGGCAACCAAGACTGCCTTATGTACTTTAAAGGTGAGCTCATGCTGCATTAGAATCTCTCTGTAAAGAAAGTAAGTTGCTGAATTATCAAGTGTGTAATAATTGTGAGTAAATTCAACTAAATATTCTGGGATAAAATCTGAGACAGAAATGTGAACTTAGAGAAAAGTGGAATTTAAGGTATGAGGTGGAAAACAAATAAAAAAGAGAAGAGTAAAGCATAGGATGTTACCTAGGAATGGAAATACTAATATTGAACAGAAAAGGGAACATTAGCAAAACAAGTTGACATGAAGGTGCACTAATTTGAAATGACTTCCCC
>JANHMN010001697.1:0-10231 GCA_030674055.1 Rhabdomys pumilio
CAGGAATCTATCTCTATGCTCTTTTCAGTAAAACCTTTATCTAACATTCCACCCCGTCTGACTCCCTTACCCTTCGGTTTTTATCTAGGACTGTCATACTCAGTTTCCTTTCCTCCAAGTTAGCTAATTCCTAGTCATGACATCTCCCTCAAGTCTGTATTTTCAGTGAAGTCTCTGTTCATGAGTGCAGCCCTTGTGGGCCCCATGGTCATTGAAAATCACCATTTGGAGGACTCTCACATAGCTCACTAATTCCTAATTTGAACCAATTCTTTCCGAATCAGAACAAATTCATTTTCTTCATTAACTTCTATCCAATTTTCCAAAGATACTTTCTACCCTCCATCCTTTAAATGCTCCGACTATCTTGCCTTTACCTTAAGCTGTGCTCTCATGCATTTTCACTCCATTCTGCTTCAGTAGCTTCCTGCCAATTTCTACCATCAGGCTTTTTCAGTGCCTTTCTGTACAATACTGCAAATATTTCTGTCTAGACAGCATTTGGATACAAACATACAATACACACATTTTTAAAGACCCTAAAATAATTTTTAAAATTAAAAATACAGCTTTATAATATACCAGGTTAAAATTTCTTAATAAACCCATGTCGCTCAGAAAAAAAATTTCAAAGTCATTAAGAGAGTTCTCAGCACCTTTCCAAACCTGGCTTTTCTATATTTCCTTATTTCAGTTCTCTAAAATCTTCTGCACTCAAGAAGTATTTCCACTGTTCTTAATAAATTTCACACTTATGAATGAATCATGAACTCATATCCTTCAAATATGAAATTCTATTAAGTCATCAAATCTGTCTTAAACACTACTTTATCAAGAAATAAAATTTATATTATCTTCCCTTTCCACCAGATAGGATTATACCTGTCTTCTACCCAGTGCTTAGCATACTTTAAAATATTTTGTCATAGCAGTTATGATCACATTTGCAAACACTATGAGATGAATGGCTCTTTAAATAGCATGTGACCCTTGAAGACATGTTCTGTCTGCTTCTTCTGATATCCACTATTCAGAAGCTATCACTTTCAATACATGTGATATCACTAACAATGGTGCCTTTTTCACTTCTCTCTCTGATTTTAGCTGTCCTAAAATTATAAAGTATTACCAATATTTTGTGAGTCACCGTGTGATTGCCAGGAATAGACCTTCCAAACTCTGGAAGAGCAGCCAGTTCTCTTAACCTCTGAGCCATCTCTCTAGCTCAACATTTTTAAATTTTATTTTATTTTATTTTTATTTTTATTTCATGTGCATTGGTCTTTTTTGTGCACATCTGCTTGTGTAAGAATGTCAGATTTTAGAGTTATAGACATTTGTGCTGCCATGTGAATGCTGGGAATTGAACGGAGGTCCTCTGTAAGAGCAACCAGTGCTCCCAACTCCTGAGCTTTCCAGCCCCTATTGATATTTTAAAAAATAAAGGTAAAATAATTAATTAGGATAATCAATGCATACTGGGTAATACTCAAAATAAATGGAGAGTCTATCTGAGCTTAAGATAATTCTGCTCAATAATCTAGTGCACATTGGTCATATAATGAAAGAAATCTCAATCTTTTAATAGATATAAATACGTATGGTGGCCTTGAAAGCTTAGGTACCTGTCGAATAATACTATCTGTGACCATATGCTTTGTATTGTAATAAAACTCAAGCTGTTTAGTGATCAGGTGTTTTTTTTTTTTCAGAAAAATTTTATACATGTAATAAAATTATCTTTTCTTCTTCTTTAGGAATGCCATTAGGATATTTAGATGCTTCAATTCCTCATTAAGGGTATATTCCCTTTAGTACTACTCTTATCTAAAATGATCTCATGATACATATTTAAAGTGTACAGATGGCCAGGCGGTGGTGGCGCATGCCTTTAATCCCAGCACTTGGAAGGCAGAGGCAGGCAGATTTCTGAGTTCGATTCCAGCCTGGTGTACAGAGTGAGTTCCAGGACAGCCAGAGCTACACAGAAAAACCCTGTCTCAAAAGACCAATAATAATGATAATAATAATAATAATAATAATAATAATAATAATAATAATAATAATAAGTAAAAAATAAAGTGTACAGACATTTGCTTGCACTAAGGAACAAGACACTTGTAAATGACATTAAGTGCCATTCTTCTGTGCTTACGAAGACAGAGAAAAATAGTCTACATTGATTTTTTTTCATTATCTAGAGTATTTGTGCACCAAAACTATTGAGAAAACATGCAATAAAAACCTATCAATGTTTAGAAATAGTATATCAATATATTTTCCCAAGACATTTCCCTTGTCAACACCATGAAGAAGATAGCTTTGTATAACAGTATAAATTAATAACTTCATAGCCTTTCTAATGGCCTCATAGTAACTAAGCTAAAATTCTACTTCAAATATACTTAACAATATAATGTACCCAAAGGAAAGTGAAATTAAATAGAAAATAAAACATCAGTATCTTATAGTGGTGAAAGCTGACTCCAGCTTCAAGAAACTTGTTCTAATCAGATTTTCATTACTCATTGGACATAAAGCAACAGTGACAAGACACTTGATTTTCTTAAATTTTATCTTTGATGTAAAATTAGTACATAAAATTCTTCAAATCTATATTAAGGATAATTTGATAGTATATTAAGCGCACAATACAGTACCTGACATTAAAAGTGCTGTTGTTTAATATAGTACAAGCTTTATTTTTTTACCTAAACTATGTGAAAATGTTATTGTTATCCTAGTGTTTCTACACCTGTAGAGTCATCTGTGAACTAATTCAACTGCATCAGTGAAATTACCAAAAACATAGTCCTTCTATAAAATGGAAAATTCTCTCAATCACTCTGGGGCATATGAAGTTATTGAAAGGCAATGATTAAACACTCACTCTATCCTGCCTCTCTCCACATGAATTTGATGAAGAGAGGGATAGAAATAATTTTTGTTTATATTGTGTTTCCTTAAAGAATCATAACTTCGTATGTCATTTTTAACCCTGACATTAGGGAGAATATAGTTCACAAATATGAATTAAAAACTAAATTTTATGACTTCATGTGTGTGGTTTTTTGAGAAGTTGGACAGTGCAAGTTCATCATGGTAAAGATGTAGCTTATGGCTTCAGAATATGTTCTTTCAGTGTACCAAGGGAAAAGATGTGTGTGTGTGTGTGTGTGTGTGTGTGTGTGTGTGTGTGTGTGTGTAGGATATAAAAGAGGGAGCAAAATATTGCCAATCTGCATGTCCACTTCAACTCTATAACCAGTTTGATCACTTCAAAACATCAAAAAGTCTAGCATCAACACACACACACACACACACACACACACACACACACACACACACAGAGTAGCTGAGTTTGGTGCTGCTCTTTGTCTTAAATATTAGGAAACTTTTCAAATAGATAAATGCTTATCACCAAATGCCACTAATGGAAATACATTTTATGAGCACACTAAATTCTACTTAAAATAAATTGCAATGCCTCAATTCTAGACTCACTTTAGTTGAAAATTTCAGGGACAGAAAGTCTACTTTAGATTTCTACTGGAAATCAGCTAGCAAAACACTGAATTGCTGTCTGTAAATACCTTCGGGAGTCTAGGGATGATTTATGGTGACTGCCCATCTTCTAGTTATCCTCATACCTAAGCTGTGAAAATTAACTATGCATATAGAGGGCAATAATTGTTATCTACTTGATGTGTTAAGCAATCACAGAAAAGGCCTATAGTACCCAAAATTTGAATACTGCTTACTTCTTAAAAATATATCGTATGCCACCAGACTTATATATTTCCAATAGATTATTTCTTAAGTCTATGTTAGAAGTATGACATTTTCCACATCCCATACCTTTCCAACCCCTCGTCTCCATGAGGATGTCCCCAGCACCTAACTCCCCACTCCACCAGACTTCTACATTCCCTAGGTACTCCAGTCACTTGAGGGTTAGGTGCATCTTCACTGACTGAACTCAGACCCAGCAGCCCTCTACTGTATATGTGTTAGGAGCCTCATATCATCTGGTGTCTGAGAGATCTCTAGGGTCCAGGTTAATTGAGACTGCTCATCATCCTACAGGGTCGCCCTCCTCCTCAACTTCTTGCAGCTTTTCCCTAATTCAACCACAGATGTCACAGCTTCTGTCTATTGGTTGGGTACAAATATCTGCATCTGATTTTTTCAGCTGTTTGTTGGGTCTTTCAGAGGGCAGTCATAATAGATCCAATTTTGTGAGTACTCCACAGCCTCAGGAATAGTGTCAGGCCTTGGGGCCTTCTCTTGAGCTGGATCCCACTTTGGGCCTGTTGCTGGACCTTGTTTTCCTCAGGCTCAATTCTCAATTTTTGTCCCTGCAGTTTATGCAAATGTATAAATGTACATGTGGCACAGTAGACATGTGGAGGTCAGAAGATAGCTTCCAGGTGTTTGGTCTTTGTCTAGATTGAACTCAAATAGTCAGGCTAGTAGCAAATGTTTTTTACTCTCTAAGCTATCTCATCAGTCTTCAGAGATTAATTTCTCATCACTAATGAATTTTCACTATTTTCAGATCTGTGACTTGGTTCTAACTTCTACTGCAAGGCTTACGTTTAATTTTAATCATATAAATTAAACATATTGATATCTCAACATATCATCAATATTTTCATGCTGCTAAAAATATATCACCGATGTTTCAGTATATAACAAATATGTTCTTCTTTCTTTGAAGAAACATAGTAACAGCTACAGACTCACCCTGTTTTAAACCATTTTGCATCCTTTCCTTCCTCTTCATGAATACCATTTTTGTAGCTAGTTTCTCCCTCTATTCATTTGAGCAATATTTTTATTTTTAGATATTATTCTGAGTTTTTACAAGTTTACCACTGAACCAAAGACAAAGAATGCAGTCTTTCAAGAGCATTTTCCATTGTAAGTGGCACAGTTAGATTATAAAACACACACACACACACACACACACACACACACACATATATATATATATATAATTTTATGTTGTAAAACCAATCATTTATATTCATTTCTAAAGCATAAATCACTGCTGTAAGAGAGATACAATGGACATTTGCACTTTATACTGTGTATTTTCAGTGTTTATCCACACTGATCTATGAAGACATTCTTTAAAAGAACTGCCCTACAATATACTACTAAAGGCTGAAGCACTTTTCCTGCCATTTTCTTGCAGAATTTTTTTGTTTTTCTACAATGATACTGTTAAAAGACTAAAGACAATAGCATAAAATTGTTTCTCTGTGTGTGTGTTTGTATGTGTGTGTATCTACTATTGTATATGTTATCAATTTCTTTGATTAATTACAAGCAAATATCCAACATTAATGTACCAGGATCCATATTCACATGAACCATCTTGCTTTCATAATATTATCAAAATTTGTTGTTTTCACATGTTATTTTTGGTCAACCTTAAGTACAAAAATATGTTTCTATAAGCATAATGAAAAACTCAATTTAAGTATGAGCAATAGATATCTCTCAAAGTCTAAATGAGTACTGAATGGGTGTATGAAAATGTTCAACATCCCTAATAACTAGGAAACTGTGGAAATTGCACAGTGAGATACAACCTTACTTCTGCAATGATAACTTATCTCAAAGGGCAAAATATAACATGTGATTGTAAAGATGGAGAGCAAAGGAAATTCTTGTACACTGTTCTTAGAAATGTAAGATAGTAAAGTTATTATAAGATATCATGTGGAGTTTCTTCAAAAATTTAACAATGCAGGTATTATATGGACCCCAAATCTACTAATAGGTATATATCTAAAGAAAATAACATTTAAAAGCAGGAGAGAAGGTTTCATGTGCATGCTTACTATTATCTCATTCACGACAGTCAAGAAATGGATACAAGGTATGCATCCATGAACTGATAAATGGAGAAAGACAGTACCTATATACATGAAAAAAAGGGGAGCTATCATATGCCACAACATGGTTTAATAATGCATAAATATAGTCAAACAGCACAACAACACATAGAATCCTACATATAATTATTAAAACACTAAATAAACACTTAGAAGTCCCTTAATTATTAGTGGGATTGGCCATGTTTTATAAGATTGAAGACCCTTTTAAATGCCCAGACTTGCAAATGGTAACATTTCTACTCTTCAGGTTTGTCTAATGCTAATCTTTTATAACAGTAACCCCAAAAATATTAGCATTCATACAGATCACAAACATTTCTGAATTCTGTAGTTTTCAGTTTGTTTAGTTGTATTTATATATTTATGCATATATACATATATGTGTGTATATATATTTATATATATTCAGCAATAATATGAAAAAAGAGGCTACCAATTAGAGTGTAGGGGGACATGGAAGGTGTTGGTGATAATGGGACTTTGAGGATGTGAAGATAAGAAGAGGAAGGGAGAAGATATGAGACTATTTTAATTAAAATATATAAATGTAAATAATTTTTAAAATGAACAAAGTGCTCAAAACAAACAAACAAAATAATATATTATATACTATTGTTCTCTCCCATAAGGGCTAATCTCACTGGGCCTGACCATTACCTGAACAAGAAACCACAGGAAAGCCAGCTCACCTAAAGGCATGCTACTGAGATAGGAAGAACAATAATGAATAAATAATATTCAGTAATCTAAATTAATTAATTCTTTGTTCATTAATAATAATGAGATAATGCACTTCTGTCTTCCAGGAGGCCTTCCCTTCATGTATGTGCTTACATATCTTCTCTGCTAAAACTGGCCTCTTTCCCGAGTTCTTATTTAAAAAGCAGAAAAATAATAAGCATCTATATAAGAGTGGTGCCGTTACTGAACATTGACAAAGAAATAGTCTAAATATTAGCTATAAAGTATAAAGATGTATCAGCAGTTATTATGATAAAATTTAATGTCTTGGCAGAAATGTAAGATGTGAGGTTTGAAAAGCAAAAACATAAGTCTCTTAAACATAATCTACAAGAAATGTAAGCTAAAAAGTATAAAACAAAGTTATTAAAATGTTCATTACTTAAGAAGAAATACAAAAACATAAAAAAAATGGTAAGAAGAAGAAACTTTGGCCTGACAAATACAGAATCATCAGAGAAAAATAGAAGCTCATAGAAGATGTAAGTATGTCAAAAACTTACTATAGGAAAGAAATAAGTTGTCTTAGTGTCAACCTGTTGCTGTGATAAATTAACCTGACAAAAATGACTTAAGATTTAATCTGACCCACAATCCAGGTTACAATCTATCACTGAGATGAACTCAGAGGAGCAGAAATGCTAAGTAGCTAATTATAGTACACCCAGAGTAAAGAGCAGAGTGGGGAGTGCTGATGTATTAACGTCTAACGCACCTTCTCCACTCTTGCACAGTCCAGGACCTCCTACCCAAGTTATAGTGATATTCACAGTTGGGAAGTCTTCATACCTCAATTCACATAATCAAAAAAAAAAAAAAAAAAAACAGAACAAAACAAAACAAATAACCGCAGATGTGTCCACAGGTTGCCTAACCTATAAAATCGCTCAGTGAGACTCCTCAACAGCTCACTCTAGGTGATGTCAAGTTGACATTTCAAACTAACCATCATATACAGAGTCAGAAATTAAACAAAAATCACTGATAGAGTTTTTACTAAGGTGGAATTTTAAATTGAAAAAAATTACAAAGTCACTGAAAGTGAATGAAAAATCCTACATGGTACAGATGATAGACATAGACACTGCAATATTCATGTACAAGTTCTAACTTGAAACAGAAAGAATACAAGGAATCAAGCATCAAAGTTTGGAATGAGGTGGAGTTCAAGGTGGGGAAAGACAGATTGTAGTGCTGGAAAGGGTTAAAGGGAAATCATGCAACAGGAGTGTTAAACTGAGAAGGGGGTGAGGGCAGGGTTCAGCAATCCTGGGAGGAATGATTATCACTAAAGATCATCTGAGTCCTATAGAAATTACTATTCTACAGGCTCCTGAAATATGTATGTATTCACATATAAAAACAGTTTCTTTTTAAAAATTTGAAATCTTTTAAAGGAGTAACAGTCCTCTTAACTGTCCACACACAATACATTTGTCGTATGTGCCCAAACAGTATTTCTACTGCCAGAAATTCTAGAAAATAAAAATTTCTATCTTGAAAAAGTTATCTTTTTATAATTCTTTTATAATTTTAATTATTTTATTTATTTACATTCCGGTTGTTGCCCCCTTCAGTGGCCCCTCCCATGGTTCCTCATCCTTTTCCTCCTCCCCTTGCCTCGGAAATAGTGCTCCCCTTCCCACCAGGCCTCTCCCTTCCATAGGGCCTCAATGCTCTCCAGGATTAAGAATATCTTCTTCCATTGAGGCCAGACCAGGCAGACCTCTGCTACATATGTGCCAGGGGCCTCAGACTGCCCCTGTATGCCCTGGTTGTTGGCAAAGTCTCTGATAGCTCCCTGGGGTCAGGGTTAATTGAGACTGCTGATTTTCCTGTAGAGTTGCTTTCCCTTTCAGCTTCTTCAATTCTTCCCCTAATTCAACCATAGTGGTCCCCAACTTCAGTCCAATAGACAGACAGGGTCTCAAGTGGAGGGAGCAGGGTGACACGTCCACAGACAAAATTCCTAACCAAGAATTGTTCCTGTCTAAAATAACTGCAGAGACAAAAATGAGAAAATACTGAAGGAAAGGTGGTCCAGTGACGAACCCAACTTTGATCCATCTTTCATGGCTGGGCACCATGGCCTGACATTACTATGCTATGATGTGCTTACAGAACGGAGTCTGGTATGGCTGTCCTCTGAGAGGTCCTACTAGCAGCTGGCTGAGACCAAAGCAGATATTTACACCCAAGCATTGGACTAAAAAGGTTATCATAAAATATTTACTAAACAACTACCCCATATGAAGTTAGAATTCAGAGTGCCATAGCTTATTTATTGTAAATATCATAGGTGACTCAAACAAATAACTCCACATTCTAGGCATTCAAACTTTTTATTCAAGATACATTTCCTTTTATGTTCATAAGTATCTGACACTGAAAAAAGAGAGCATTATTTATTGATATTCTAAAAAAGAAATAAATTAAAAAGCTGCTTGGAGAGAGAAAAATATGAAGCCAAAAATGAAGAGAAATTAATTTAAATTAATGAGATAGCCTAAGTGTAATTTTTGATAGCATACATTTATTTATGTTTATTCTTATGAGCCTATGGGAGAAGTTCATTTTTATCAAATACATAAGTGATAAGTTGAATATGTATTCAATGTGTGAAAATCCAATCAAGGCAATTAGTACTGATATCATCTTAGTAATTATTATTTTTATATGATGGATCTTTTCAGCTGTTCTATATCAGTTCTTTATAATACATATATTTAGTTGCTGTAAACTATCTTGCTGGAGAACATTGGAATACATTTCTTTTATTTTTTATAATGTGTTTTCAAGGTATCCAGTCATCAAATTTTCCTACCCTTAATGTGTGGACATTTATTTACTTGATGCTTCTTTACAAGTACCCAGTATTATACTCTCTGCTTCTAAAAGATCAACTGTTTAGTTTCCATGTAAGAGAATGTGCATATAATATTTCATTCTATTGCAAAAATATTTTCATATAAAATATTTTTCAAAAAGATGTCAAGATTGGCAGAAGACACAACAAAAGAAATAAGATGAACCAAAGTTCAAACCAAAGACAAGCAAGAAAAAACCCAAACGCACCCTCATAGAAACAAAGACTGAAATAAAGAATAGAAAAGGTGTTTGCAGAGATATTTGAAAGAAGAAAAATCATAGGGAGACCAAAGTAGTTTCTGAACTTATGCTTCCAACTTTTACCTACCTATCCCTTTAGAACTAGCATTATAAGCACTAAATATGTTTTTGCCTGAAGTGAACAACAAAATAGAAGAAATAAAATAAATTTGAGTGTCCTGGCCCATTGCCAAGTACAGAGAAGTGGGAATAGAAATGAATAATCTTGAAGCTAGAAGTTTAGAGCTTCAAAAGCTACATTGGGCAAAACCATGTCTTAACATGAAAACTACATGTGCTGTCTATTGTAGATACCTTTGACCCCTGTCTAACCTTGGAACCTATCAACAAAAAAGCATGAATACACTATTATGGGTGAGGGAAGAAAGAAAGAGAGAAAGAAAGAAAGAAAAAAAGGAAGGAAGAAAGAAAGAACCATAAATATAAACAAAACTTCTATTGATTCATGTTTA
>JANHMN010001698.1:0-10228 GCA_030674055.1 Rhabdomys pumilio
AGCATGTGGAGATTGGTGTTTGTGTGTGTGTGTGTGTGTGTGTGTGTGTATACATGTGCACTTTTGCTTACCTTGGATGATAATGAAAGTATCACTAGTGTTTAACAAATCAAGATTTGGAGTCAGACTTAGTAAGAGATTGGGTCCATCACCGTTATGCACTACCCATATGACCCAGAGAATTTCGTTTGCCCTCTATGGCCTATTACTTTCATCTACAGAATTGAGATGATAATATTTCATACCTCAAAGGATAGTTTTGAGGAGCAGCCAAGGTCATGTATATACAAGCATTTTTTTTTTCAGTGCTCAGCCAATATGCAATAGGTGCTGCTGGGGTTGGAGGGTGAAGAGGTAGTAATGTCAACTCTGATGATGGTGGGTTTTGCAGCTTATAAAAACAAGTCTCAGACATGTTAGTACTTGCCTATAATCCCAAGAGTAGGGTCCTGAGGTGGGAGAAAAGTGAGTTCAAGGCCAGCCTAGGCTACATAACAGACTATCTCAGTAAAAAAGAAAGAAAGAAAGGCAGACGATAAGATCAACATCAAGTCTATTCCTTCTTGGGTGTGGAAGAGGGAAACTAATAAGACAAAGAACATTTCCTGGTTGTCTACCTTACACCATGCTCCGTGAGGAGCGGTTAAGACACAAAAGGTGAAAAAATATAGGGAATCACAACAAAACAAAACAGGACAAATAAAAGACTAAGCTGTGCTTCAGATTCACACACATGCACCCCAAACATGCAAGAGTCATAAAATAATCAGAGACCTCTCTGTGCACTAAATAAAGTGGTGCAAATCCAGTTGGTGTTGTGATTCAGATAGGGGAAAAAAATCAACGGCAAATAGTAAAGTGACTAGCCCTGTGCTTTCTGCAGCAACTATCTGTGAATGTTTCCTGAGAACAGGCCTCGGAGAAGACTTGGGGATGGCTTTTCTTACAAGGACATATCCTATCACCAGGGTATCGTAAGTACCTTATCAACTGTAAATTTAGCATTTTCCAGTCCACAGTACTGGATCCTTCCAAAATAGAACACAAACGCTCCCCTGACTGGCTGTTGGGTTATTTGACAGTTACCAGATTAAAGAATAATTTTCTGCTTGTTCCATTCCTAGAGCACCCTGTACAGTCTACAGGATAGGAGCTGTCTGTCTCAGGCAGCCCAGGTACTCTGAGCCGAGGCTTATGCCATCTGAGCCACCTCTGGGCAGGTCAGCTAGCCTGACAATGCCTTTCAGCAGTCCTTACTGCTTCTATGTGCATGGATAGGGAGGGGCCTCATGTATCTGTTCGGTTTCAGGGACTTCCTTTTCCTTACTTCCTGGGCTTAAAGGGCTTTCCTACAGTGGAATGTCTCAGAGGAAACTGCTACACAGCTTATTGTAGGAAGTATCTTGGGGTTGATTATGTAAAGCTTTAAAAACTGTCTGGAAATATGAAACCTAGTGAATACCAAGGACAATAGCTTCTGCCAGGCATCTAGTACTTTCATTTTTAATCACTGATCCAGGCCGCAGAGTAACACAATTAATTTACTTTCACATTTCAAGAAACTGAAAGCCAGAGAGTTGCCTTGTAAAGCCTCCAGCTAGTTAGGGGCAGAAGAATAGTCAAAGAAAGGCTTATACAGGCCAGGGACCAGAACATGTTTTTGTTTATATTAAGAAGTAAATTATTGTTCTTGTTTTATGTTTTGAAATTTTATTTAAATTATATATCAAGCATAGTGAGTCTGGAGCATGAACTTGGGCATAAAAGGACTGGGAAGATCTGGGATTATGGAGAAGAGTTGGTTCTAGCGCACACCAGTGCTCACAAGTGGGATGAAACATAGTTTGTTTGCAGGATACAGAGATTAGCATAACCACATGAGCTATTTTGGGCAGTATTTGAAGTATGACTGTGTCTTTGAAAGATCATCAGAGTCAGATCTAATTATGAGGAGAAAAGGGTATTGGGGATAATGAAGGTTATTTAAGCAGATGTGTACCCATATGTATTAGTCGAGGTTCTTTAGAGTCACAGAACTGATGAAATACATTTCTCTATCTGCCTGCCTGTCTGTCTGTCTGTCTGTCTGTCTATGTATGTATGATGTATGTATGTATGTATGTATGTGTACAAATTGTGTGTGTGTGTGTGTGTGTGTGTGTGTGTGTGTGTGTGTGTGTGTAAAAGAAATTTACTGGAATGACTTACAGGCTGAAGTCCAACTAATTCAGCAATGGCCAACTGAACAGAAAGTCCAAGAATCTAGTAGTTGCTCAGTCCCGAAGCCAGGTGTTCCAGCTGGCCTTCTATATAGGCTGGAATCCCAAAGAAGTAGGCTCTAATGGATGTGCTGGCAGGCAGGTGAAGAAAACAGCATTTCTTCTTCCAGGGTCCTCATGTAGGCCTCCAGCAGAAGGTAGGCCCAGATTAAAAATGTGCTTCAATATCTGGATCAAAAGCCTGGGTCATCTCACCTCAAGATCTTAGTCAAAGACTGTGTCTTCCAGCCTCAAGATCTGGATCAAAAGCATATTGCCTTCCTGCCTCGAGATCCAGATCACAGGTGTGGCCCCATTTCTAGACTGTAGTTCATTCCAGATATAGTCAAGTTGACAACTGAGACTAGCCATCATACCATATATTGTGATGCTCTAAGAAATTGTAACTCAGGTTGGATAGACGGCTCAACAGTGAAGAATGCTACTACTCTTATCGGAGGACAGGGCTTCAGATCCTAGCACACAGACCAAGCAACTCACAAATGCCTGTAACACCATCTCTAAGGAGTCCAACCCCACTTCTGACCTCTGTGGGCATGCACACACATGCACATGTGTTCACACACACACACACACATGCATAAAGGGGTGGAGACAAACAATATGTTTTAAGATTTATTTTGTTTTATGTATATGAGTACACTGTTTCTGTCTTCAGACACACCAGAAGAGAGCATCAGATCCCATTACAGATGGTTGTGAGCTACCATGTGGTTGCTGGAAATTAAACTCAGGACCTCTGGAAGAGCAGTCAGTGCTCTTAACTGCTGAGCCATCTTTCCAGCCCACAAAACAATATTTTGAAAGGTTTAATTGTCTTTCGTGTGTATGTACACAAAGAATTAGAAAAATTGGTAAAGACTCACGTTTAATTAGTGGTGTTTCCAGATGTGAGTTCTTGCCATTAATAGCCAACCAATCACTCACTTGTACAAAACAAACAAACAAAAAAATCCATGTTATTTTGTATGGCAGTAGTAGATTAGATATGAATAAAAATATAATGTGGCCTCTATCTTTGAATCTTTTTTGGTCTGTCTCTCCAACCCCTTCTTCAATGGCCTGAAGGTTAGTTCAAAAAGTAAATCTAATTAAATCAGTTCAGACTGAAAATCCTCCTGTGTGTTGACAAAACAATGACATTTCCTAATTTCCTAATTCTCTAAACTCCAAAACATTATTTTTTGTCTTTTATTTCTTAAAGATTTGTTTTTACTTGTGTGTATGTGTGTGTGTATGTTTGTGTTTATGTGTGTGTATGTTTGTGTTTATGTGAGTGTATTTTGTGTGTATGTGTGTGTATGTGTTTGTGTGTGTGTGTTTGTGTATGTGTGTGTCTATGTGTGTGTATTTTGTGTGTATGTGTGTGTATGTGTGTGTATGTTTGTGTGTATGTGTGTGTATGTGTGTGTGTGTTTGTGTGTATGTGTGTATGTGTGTGTATGTGTGTGTGTTTGTGTGTGTTTGTGTGTGTATGTGTGTGTATGTGTGTGTATGTTTGTGTGTATGTGTGTGTATGTGTATGTTTGTGTATATGTGTGTATGTGTATGTTTGTGTGTATGTGTGTGTTTGTGTATGTTTGTGTGTATGTGTGTGTGTATATGTATGTGTGTGTGTGTGTATGTGTGCACACACACATCATGTGCATGCAACTACCCATGAAAGCCAGAGGGTGTCAGATCCCTGGAACTGAAGTAATGGGCAGTTCACTCAGTAAATACAGAGTGAATGAGAAAATTAGTAAGTGAATAAATAAATGCATAAATAAAACAGCCTGGACGTTATTACTTTGCTTGAGGGGTGGGGCAATGGAGATGCTAATCCTAGGTAACAATGGAGTTTGGTGATGGTGAACTGGCTTGCTCTCAGGTAACAAGATATGGGTAGGGAGGTTGCTATGACAACCTTTAAGCTTATTAAGCATCACTGATGCTCAGGAAAAGTCTAGAGTCAAATGGGTTTAAGATCTGTACCCTTGGAACTGGAGAGATGAGTCAGAAATTAAGAGTACTGGCTGTTTTTCCAGAAGATCTGGGTTTGAGTCACGAGGACACTCGAAAGCATCTTTAACTCTAGTTCCAGGGGATGTGGTGCCCTCTTTAGGCCTCTTCAGGTACTTACACTCACACGTGTACATATACACACAGATAAAGTAAATCTTAAAAATAGTATCTGCAGGTTCCAAAGTGTGTGTGTGTGTGTGTGTGTGTGTGTGTGTGTGTAAGAAACTAAGAGTGACAAGATTAGTAAAACCTTAAAGCCTTAGAGATTTCTCTTTATAGTAGTCTTTGTCATACAAATAGTTTCTAGAGAAGATGATTAAAACCAGAGTCTGAATCCAGTGAAGTGTTAGCATCCCATGACTGACTCCCAAAGGTAGTGGACCCTAGCAGAGACATATCAGTCCCAGTCAGAACTACAGTACTTCCAGTCATGGAAACTGTGAAAATTCATCCACTTAAGTCCTGGGTATTCACTTACTCATTCATCCTACGACCAGGATTTACTGAGTGTTACTACATTCTTTGCCCCACTGGGACACTACAGAAAACTCTAACCCAAGCTCCTGAGGCGTTGTATGATTGTGCTGTTAAGCAGGTATAGTAGTTTGAATAAAAATGGCCCCCACAGACTCAGGGAGTGGCACTATCAGGAGGTGTGGCCTTGTTGGAGGAAGTTTGACTCATTCTCCTCTCCAGTTGCTTGCAGAACTCTCAGCTCCTTCTGCACCATGCCTGGCTGTACACTGCCATGCTTCCCACCATGATATAATGGACCAAACCTCTGAAGTGTTAGACAGCCCCCAACTAAATGTTTTCCTTTGTTAAAGTTGTCATGATCTTGATGTCTCTTCACAGTGATAGAAACCCAAACTAAGACAATGGGGAAGCTGAAGTTTGAATTCTACATTTTGCTCAACAGATTACTATTTCATCAATAGAAGCCTAACCTTCTGCTCGCAGCTCAAACCAAAGGTCTGCCTTGGCATGCCTAAACAGGAGAGAACCTGATTCTGTGTTCTTGGTTAGGATCTTAACCTGTGTACCTATAAAGTGTTTGGAGCAAAGCCAGGTGGGGTGGTACCCATCCATCATCCTAGCACTCCAGATACTGATGAGGAGAGTGATGAGTTCAAGGCCAACCTGGATTACATGATCCTCAGAAACCAGAAGACTCCCCCCACCCCCGCCATCTCAAAAACAACAGGAAAGGATTTGAACTGAAATGTTTAATCTTAATTAGACTACGGTTAGACCCAAGTTCAAGTTATTAGAGCACTCAGGAAAGGCTGAAGAACAAGATAAACTCTACTTTATGGGAGCAGCCTGACACATTCCGGAGGTCCGATACCCACTGGGGAATCCCTGTACTCCTTCAGCCGGGGATGAAGAAAACAGAAACACAGTGAGGACTAGGGACCTAAGAGGTCAAGTCAAGGGGACTGTCTTAGAGTTCTGTTGCTGTGAAGAGACACCATGACCACAACAACTCTTATAAAGGAAGACATTTAACTGGGGCTGACTTACAGGCTCAGCGGTTCAGTCCATTATCGTCTTGGCAGGAAGCTTGGTAACATGCAGGCAGCCATGGTGCTGGAGAGGTAGCTGAGAGTTCTCCCTCTAGATTGGCAGACAGCAGGAGAATGACACTGGGCCTGGCTTGATCTTCTTAGATCTCACAGCCTGTGACACATGTCCTCCCACAAGGTCACATCTAAAAGTGCCACTCCCTGTGAGACTATGGGGACCACTTTCATTGAAAGGGCTACAGGTGGTGAGATGGCTCAGTGGGTAAAGGTGCTTGCCACCAAGTCGGAAGACCTAAGTTTGATTTTAGGGAGTGGGGAGAACCAATTCCTATAAATTATCCAATGACCTCC
Source organism: Rhabdomys pumilio (assembly GCA_030674055.1). Classification (NCBI taxonomy): domain Eukaryota; kingdom Metazoa; phylum Chordata; class Mammalia; order Rodentia; family Muridae; genus Rhabdomys; species Rhabdomys pumilio. The sequence continues at coordinate 6,161 of JANHMN010001698.1, forward strand.
ACACACACAGAGGCACAAATGTGTGTGTGCATGCACACACACACACACACTCATAAGATTAAAAGATTTAAAAAAAATAAGAGATGAGTCACACACAACTATGGTCCTTACATTGGACCCTGCTTTGAGCCAACCAACTAGGAAAAGACAAAGGATGATTTTAAGAACTGGAAATTTTTGGACTGGAGAGATGGCTCAGCCATTAAAGGCTAGATTCACAACCAAAAATATAAGAACGGGAATATTTTAATATGAATGACATATTAACTGATACTTAGAAGTAGTCAATTTAGGAGCAGTCATTTATGTTGGGTGTGATAGTAGCGTGGTCTGTCTTAGTTTGGGTTTCATTGCTGTAAAGAGACACCATGACCAAGGCAACTCTTACAGAGGCAAACATTTAATCGGGGCTGGATTACGGTTTCAGAGGTTCAGTCCATTATCATCATGGTGGGAAGCATGGCAGCGTCCAGGCAGCATGGTGCTGGAAGAGCCAAGAGTTCTACATCTTGATCTGAAGGCAGCCAGGAGGAATCTATTTTCCTCAGTGGGCAGAGCCTGAGCACAGAAGGTCTCAAAGCCCACCTACACAATAACACACCTCCTCCAACAAGGCCACGCCTACTCTAGCAGGGCCACACCTCCTAATAGAGCCACTCCCTATGGGCCAAGCTTTCAAACCCATGAATCTATGAGGGCATTCCTATTCAAACCACCACAGTCCTCATATAGGAAATGGCATAGTTTTCTTTCTTTCTCTCTTTCTTTCTTTCTTTCTTTCTTTCTTTCTTTCTTTCTTCCTTCCTTCCTTTCTTTCTTTCTTTCTTTCTTTCTTTCTTTTCTTTTTCTTTTTTTTTTTTTTGAGACAGGGTTTCTCTGTGTAGCCCTGGCTGTCCTGGATCTCACTCTGTAGACCAGGCTAGCCTCGAACTCAGAAATCCACCTGCCTCTGCCTCCCAAGTGCTGGGATTAAAGGCGTGCGCCACCACCGGGGGCAGCATTGTTTTCAAACAGAGACTTGGCACAGCACCCGGTTAGCTTAGTTGGTAGACCAAAAGATTCTTTTAATTTGGGGGTGGGGAGGGCGCTGCTGGAGGGGTGAGACTGGATTTCTCTGTACAGCCCTGGCCTGGCACTCTCTCTGTAGACCAGGTTGGCCTTAAACTCAAGAGATCTGCCTCTGTCTCCTGAGTGCTGGGACTAAAGGCGTGCACCACTGCTAAGCATATGTTCAAGGCCCACCAGTCACAGGATAAAATTTGGACACATATATGTATCCTATTAATCCCTGCCCTGGAGAGTCAGAAGCAGGAAGATCTCGGTGAGTCCAAGGCCAGCTTGGTCTGCATAGAGAGTTCCAGGCCAGCCAAGGCTACAATAAACAAAGAAAAAATATGAAGGGAACAGGGGTAGGGAGTCTAGCACATTAGTAGATGTAGTACATGTTGTGCCTAGCTTAAATGAGACCCTGGGTTAAATCCACAATAGTGTGGGGGGAAAGGATGAAAGGGAGGGAAGGAGAGTAAGGAGACAGACAGACAGACAGGCAGACAGGCAGAAAGATTCTTAAATACAGTGGAACTTCACTGTGTCTGAATTTAAATAAACCTCAGGACAAAGGATTGATAACTGTTATACTCTAATGTGAATAATAATTTTTAATCACAAAAGTTAAACAATAGGCCGGGAGGTGGTGGCGCACACCTTTAATCCCAGCACTTGGGAGGCAGAGGCAGGCAGATTTCTGAGTTCGAGGCCAGCCTGGTCTACAGAGTGAGCTCCAGGACAGCCAGGGCTACACAGAGAAACCCTGTCTCGAAAAACCAAAAAAAAAAAAAAAAAAAAAAAAAAAAAAAAAAAAAAAAAAAAAAAATGGACAATAGTCAATAGTATGTACTTAGCAAGTAGTACTCAGGAAACACCTCAGACAAAAACCTTTCTAGGAGTCTTGAGGTTGTTTTGTTGTTGTTGTTGTTGTTGTTGTTCATTTTGTTTATTTGCTTGTTGTTTGTTTTTAAAACAAAATAACAACAACGATTTCTTGACAGGATGTAGTCAAGGAGTGCTTCTTGGAGGAGGTGGCAGTGGATGAAGCTGCATTAGCCAAACCAGGAAAGGAAGTGGGGTGAAGGGAGAGAGGGGTGTCACTGAAGAAGAGTCAAGGCAGTTGTCAATTTAAAAGCACAAGGCTCCCCACGCCCCAATCCCCACAGTGAGGGTCTCTGGCGAATCTAACCCTCCCTCAGAGACTCTGGGCCACATGGCCTAATTTGTCATTGGAAGTCCACTCATTGGTGTAGTAAGAGCCCAGCGCCTGACCTCCTGTCTGTGGGGAGTGGGGGGGGCGGGGTCTGTAAGCTCCTAGATGAATAATCAAAGCTAATTACAAACACAAAGGGACGATCATTTACAAAGAAATGACCCTGGGTACTTGTTGCACCAGCCGGAGGTCAACTGAGTCCAACCCAATTAGTACTCTCCCCAGGGTTGCTGTGACCTCCGCTGGGTCCCCAGAAGCCCAGCAGCAGACTCTGCTTCCAGGCAGGGCTAAGTCACCCAGAAGCCTTTGAGAGCAGGGGGCCTGGTTTGATCTCAAGCTTAGTGATGACCGTCTCCACCTAACCTTTAAGCACAAATCCAGGGAGCCCACATCAAGATTTAAAAGAAAAAAAAAAAAAAAAAAAAGAGCAAACAGCAGACCGGCCGATATGGCTATTTATATGTTCTGACTAATGAGGCCCCTGATTTCCCTTCCAAATTAAATGCGTTTCGCTTAGTACATTTTCAACAGACGTTGCTCATCTGCTGGATTAATGAGTTTGCAGTGAAAGCTACTTTGGTAGCAATTCGGAAACAAAAGCGCCTTTAACGCGACTGCAGGGCGGGCGCTGCGTCCCCAGCCCTCTCCATCTTCCGCCCTTCTTCCTCCCTCTCCCTCCCCAGGGCAAATGCATCGTGGTTGCCAGGATGGGGAAGCTGCAGTCAGCCGAGGGTTCTCTTCTGTGTCACTACACTACATTAGGAATAAAACCTTCCACTTAAACACTTAAATGAAAACATCGAGAAACTAATTTACTATTTGCAATCACATGATTTAAGCCGGAGCTGCCTTAATTTCCTTCCATTTTGCTTCATATTCAATGTGCGCGCTCGCTAGATTGGTCTATGAAAAGGCTGTCTCCGAATCGCAACACTTAAGGCCTCTTTCATTTTCTTTTTGATTAAATAATTGAAATTCCTGTCAGGGCCTGCACTTTACTGCCACACAGATTTGGTGTGTGAGGATAAAGACCCCCACCCCGTTTGTTTGTTTATTTATTTATTTATTTATTTATTTATTTATTTGCTGTCTAAGTCTTAAAAGCCGGTGGACTTTATTTAGTTCAGTGAGGACTTGGGAAAATGGACGGAAGCTATTCACCCATTTCTCGGAAATCTCCCGTGCCCATTAAGTGATTGTTTGAGACAAATTAAGAAAAGCATGGCCTCCCATTTAGCCACCTCCATTCATCTGGAAGCTTCTACCTGCTGGAAGGAGTCCAGCTATTCCACTGTCAATACCCACCATTAGGAAAACAAAACCAGAAGAAAAAAAAAAAAAGACACAAGCATATGTCTATGTCCAGGCACAAAACAACACACTTATCAAGTAAGCCAAAGAAAGCTTCGTATACGGAAGCAACTAAACAAACGAAGGTTGTTTATATTGCTTGATGGGTTGTGGGACAGAAACCCACCGCGGTGCGGCTACATGCTCTGAGCCCCTTGGAGTGGAGGCAAGTGGAACCCTAAGGAGTGGGGGAGGGGCCCTAGTTCAGATGAGCAGCTAAGTTTCCCTTCTCCAGCCTGATTATCTGCAGAGGAGCGTGTGTGTGTGTGTGTGTGTGTGTGTGTGTGTGTGTGTGTGTGTGTGTGTGTCTGTGTCTGTGTCTCTGTGTCTCTGTGTGTATGTCTGTGTGTGTCTGTGTGTGTCTGTGTGTGTGTGTGTCTGTGTGTGTGTGTGTCTGTGTCTCTGTGTGTCTGTGTCTCTGTGTGTGTGTCTGTGTGTCTCTGTGTGTGTGTCTCTGT
>JANHMN010001699.1:0-10226 GCA_030674055.1 Rhabdomys pumilio
GGGGGGTGGCCTGGGTACACAACACATATGAGCACAGACCCCAACATGCATGCACACATGCACACACACACACACACACACACACGCACACGCACGCACACACACACACACACACGCACACGCACACACACACACACACACACACACACACACACATCCAAACACCCACTGGGAAAATGAAGAGCTCAGAAACTGAAGTGAGTCACCTCCCACGGGTCACACAGAACAAAGCAGACTCAACCACACTCCTGCCTCCTCCACAGTGGGCCACTAGTGTAGGCCAGAATAAAAAAAAAACACCTCAGGTATTGCTTCAGAAGGAAGCCAGCTGCATGCCCATTGGGGGCTGTTAGGAGAGAGGCTACTCCTGCCTCATCATGTGCTGGAGCCTGCCCTCAGCACACCTACGTCTGAGAATGATAATCCCTCCCGGGTTACCTGTAAAATATCACCAAGGAGCAGGGGATGAATACTCAGCTTTTGGAGACAGATAAATGACCTTTTCTTCTTCAGAAGGAAAAAAAAGATGTCATGCTAGTCTGTATTTATTTAAATATGAAATTTATTTATGGAGCAAAAAGAGTTCACCATGGCATTCCTAGCAGGAAACCGGCAGGCTTGTTTTTGTCTCCTTGCACCTTGTCCTCCTGTGACCTGACCGAGTGTTCAGACTTAGAGTCTGTATGGCTTTCAGGCGTCCCTGTCCCACCTTCTGGTCTCTGGAGCCTCCCTCCCCCATGCCTGGAGAGTGACCACCAAGAGGACAAGGCTGGCACTGGTCTCATCTGCCATCTTTATTGGCAAAATGGACACACACACACACACACACACACACACACACACACACACACACGATTCACATCTCTTTCACAGATAAGAAGCAATCAGTGTACCAGGTGTGCGTGTCCATAGTGGCAGATGCAGAGGAAACAGCTTTGAGATTGGTCCATCTGCCAAGCACGTCTCTGTCACATCTTTGAAGGTCTGTCCCTGTCATACCACCCTCACACCTCCCTTCCTGCCTCAGGTTCAGATGCTCAGCGTCTGGGCAGGGCTGAGGCTGGAGTCCGGCCTCACCCCAGAAATGTTCTCAACATGGTTGCTCTCGCTTGAACTTCACAGCAGTCAAGTGAAAGATGGCTTTATCTCTATTTGGTAGCCAGGGAAATAAACTGTCTGTGGAGCTGCCTATAGTCGGCTTCGTAGCTGACGGAGGTCAGAGATGAACCTGGAAACTGAGGCTTCAATTCCCCAGGCTCTGTTTTACCCTCTATCATTGAGACTTCCAAAGCAGGATCCCAGATGGGCAGCCTATGTCCCAAAGGCATCAGTGACACCTCACATGTCAGGACACAAACTCTGTCCAGTCCTGTCCATCCTGGAACAATGCATGTTCCTTGCCACACATGAAACCCAAGGTGCTAGCTCTGAGCTCCCTTCAACTGTGTATTATTAGTCTGGAAAATCCAGACAGAGTCTGAGAAGTGCAAGGGTCACCTGCTGAGGGTGGGACCCCAGTCTCAACCCTGCTCAGACTCTGAGCATCTGAGCCTGAGACAGGAAGGGAGGGAATGTCTTCCTCAGTGGCTAGCATAGAGCAGAGGGGGTGACAGGACAGGACAGACCTTCAATGACACCTATGTGACAGAGACATGCTTGACAGATGGACCAACCTCAAAGTGTATCATGGTAGGACTAAGGCCGAGGCTTGAAGCCTGGCCTTTGGCACCTGCACGTCTGTGGCCCAGACCGCAAAGGGTAGGGATGGTGTGTGGGCTGGTACTCTGTCAGGGAAAGACTGAGACATGTCGACCTCCCCTGAGCAAGACCATTCCTGGAAAGGTTTCAAATAAGTCCCCAGGGCAGACAGGGAAATTATAGGGTAGGAAGGTTGGGCAAACCTAGCTTCCCAAACTTTCCTGTAAAAGAGAATGATTGACAGAGGGGGTGAGGAGGGGACTGGGAGATGGACACCTGCCACAGGTATTTGAGTGTCCTAGAGAGGGCTGGAGATGTCTGCCGTTACTTGGATCCCTCCCTGCCCCAAGCCCCTCAGATCAAAGTCAAGACCTCCTCCAGAAGGTTTCCATATGGAGCTTCCTCTCCCCAAACTCACTTCCCCACCAGGCTCTGGTCATGGCCGGAAACCGTGTCAAAGGAAACAGGTAGGAGTAAGGTCTGTATTTGGAAGGGTGAGGTCATACTGCTCGGTTCATAAGGCATGCAGGACTGGGGCACCAAGATCCACAGGCAGGCAGTTGATAGTGACTGTCCCCTGCACTGCAGTTAGTGTCCCTGAATCCATGGCATCTCCTCCCTCCAGCCATTATGATAGCTAAAGAGAGGCCAAAAAGCCAGAATGGTGACACAGGCCTGTAATCCCAGCCCTGGGGGGTAAAGGGAAGAGGGTTAGGAACTCAAGGGCAGCCTCAGCTACACCGTGAGTTCAAAGGACAGCCTGGGCTACACAAGACTCTTATCTCAAAACAACAACAATAACAACGTTTTAACGAAGTTCCAAACAATCCCCCATTGAGAAACTCTACTGAGGCCTGTGCCTTAAACCGACAAGAGCAGGACCTTGGCTGTGTGCTCGCGTCTGAGAATAAGTGTGCATGTGTCAGGGAAGGGTCTGAGACTGTTCATGAGGGAATGAGGGATGAAGAGAAGAAGTGGTAGATGTGGGGTGGGGTGGGGTGGGGTGAAGAGGCGCTCTGCCTTTTCTCCAAGGCTGCAGAAGCAGAATCATTGAACAAGGCTTGTTGTTCATACAATGATGGAAATTTGTAAAGATTTTGGGGAAGCCTCCTAAAAGAAAAATGGCACAAAGAAACCAAAGACGGGATGAGAGGCATGGAGGAAAGGAAAGATGGAACTGAAGAGAAAGAAATGGAGACACAGGATAAGCTCTGGACCCCACCCCCAGCTCAGCACTCAGTGCCCCAAGCCCCCTTAGGACCACAGCAACAAGTGTGCAGGCGGCACCTGCCAGCCTCTCCCCCAGTCACACAGAGCTGGCACACCCTGCCAGCCCAGCAGCTGTCCTCTACTGACCATAAAGGTCCCTTTCTCTGGTGGATGTTTGTGTTGGGCCCTGTCCGCCACCATGGCAGTCTGTAGCCTTTGCTTTAGCCACAGGGCCTCTTCCTGTGGCTGAAGGGCTTGCTTTGTGGACCCAAGGATCAGCTGGCCAAAGCTCTGGTCCTGAAAGCCAAATGTTTCCAGCCTCTTGATCTTCCAGGAGCTAAACAGGATCCCAGAGCCACCTGAGTCACGGGCTACGCTGCCCTAACCTTCCTCAGCCCTGTCCCGGAAGAGAGCACACAGCCCCTGTGTCTCCTCTGTTCATGACATAAATCACCGCACCTCAGACCAGCAGCCAGTGTCGAAGACGCCATGAGTACCATCTGCCCAGAAGCGTGGCCAGCCTCGGCTCCTAAAGGCTTTGATCCATCGAGCAAACATCAGAATCTTGTCCAGGCTCCTCTTGAAAAGCATTGCACATATATATGTACACCTTGCTTGCCCCCTTCAGACAGCACCTCTTGGTATGTGGGTCCATGGTTTCTTCACATGGTCTCTAAGCTCCTCATCAGCACGGCAGATTCAAGACCACTGGTCTATGCATCCTGCAGAAAGTGTGGGGCTCCCAGGCAGAGTTTCTATTTGGGCAGATTATTTCTGGAGTCAACTGGAAATCCTCTGTGTAGCTTCTGTTTCTTCCAGTGTTTAAGAGCAAGGCACAACCCGTGACAGGGTCTTAAAGGTCCTTAAGCCTTCTCTCAGTGGGAGGTCACTCCACCACGTGGAGACTGGCAGATGAGAACTATCTTTGGGCGACTAATCTACACTGAGCCATCACCAATATGGAAGGCAGACAAGGATGTGTTAAAGCCAGTGAGTGCCTCGTGACATTTGACCTATGACCTTCGATAGTGGCACCCTTAGCCCTTTATCAACACAAAACTCAGGCACTGTGGGCCTCAGTTAAACCTGAAAGCATTATGACGGTCCAGGGTTACTAAATGTTGAATAAGAAATGTGTTTGGCAGTGACCATCTTTGTCTGACAGCAAGCCTGCGTTGGTTACTATTGTTGTTGTTGTTGTTATTATTATTATTATTATTATTATTATTATTATTATTTAATACTGGGTTTTGGTTTTGTTTTGTGCTGGGATTGAATCCAGAGTTTTACTATGCCACAAACACTTCCTGCCACAAAGCTACAACCACAGACCTTGGGCTGTTATTTCAATACACTATTGAGTTTTACCCAGATTCCATCTTTTTTTTTTTTTAAGTTTTTGCTTCAACTCATGATGTAGCTGAGAATGGCCTTGAACTCCTGATTCTCCTGCCTCTGCCTCTGGAGTGCTGGGATTACAGGCATGCACTTCCACACCAGGCTTTACGCAGGCTGGGGATGGTATCCAGGGCTTCTTGTCCCTAGGTGCTAACTCCATCAACTGAACTATCCTTAGACCTTAGTCTGGGTTTTAAAGACAATTTTAAACATTTTGAGATTATAATTTAATTACATTTCTCTTGTCCCTTTCCTCCCTCAAGCCCTCTCATAGAACCCCTCACCTTCAAATTCATGGCCTTTTCTTTCCTAATTGTTATTACAAGCGTATATGTACACACACACAGACACACACACATATATATATACATATATATGTATGTATGTATATATATGTATATATATATGTATGTGTATATATACACATATTCCTAAATACAACCTATTACATCTGTATATGTTACTTATATGTATGTTTTCAGGACTGATCACTTGGACAGCCAACTGGTGTGCCCTTCCCTGAGGGAGGCCGCTTCTCCAGCTCCCTGCTAACCTCAGTTGCTTAGAGCTCTGTTTTAGGGTTGAGGGTTCCTGGGATTCTCTCCATCCTGTTTGGCGGGTTCAGTGGATTTGCCTTTGTTTTTTTGTTTGTTTGTTTGCTTGCTTGCTTGCTTTTTGTTTTTAATTTTATTTATGTATGTGAGCACACTGTAGCTGTCTTCAGACACATCAGAAGAGGTCATCGGATCCCATTACAGATGGTTGTGAGCCACCATGTGGTTGCTGAGAATTGAACTCAGGACCTCTGGAAGAGCAGTCAGTGCTCTTAACCACTGAGCCATCTCTCCAGCCCCCTGGATTTGTCCTTGTGCAGCTCACGTTTGGGTGGTCATACTGGTTAGACTTTATGGGTGTAGCTTCTGATGTGAACTAGGAGACAACCTCACAGCAAACTCCCTGGTCCTCTCTCTGGCCCTGACAATCTTTCTGGTCCCTCTTCTGCAGTGTTCTCTAAGCCTTAGGTGAGGTAGTACTTTGTAGGTGTATTCACTAGTGTGGACTGTGCTTCACAAGTCTGCATTTTGATTGGTTGTGGGTTTCTGTAATGGTCTCTGTCTGTTGCAAAGATAAACACAATTCTTCAGAGTATATTCCCCATATCTATTTATTTCAGAAGAGATCTCCCTATGTAGCCTGAGCTAGCCCCAAACCTCCTGCCTCAGCCTGAGGAAGTTTAAAAGTTCAAGATTAGTCTCGGCTACAAGAGTTCAAGGACAGCTTGGGCTACATGAGACCTTGTCTCAAAATATCTTTTTTTTTTTAAAGGAAGAAGGAGGGAAAAGAGAACCGGAGGGAGGGTGGAAACAGCTTTGCTTTTAGTCTCCTTTCTGCCTACCCTTTTCTCACCTCCCGCTTGGAACCTGAAAAACTTTGTTATCTTTCTGGCCTAGGTGACCACCCTTCCTGGTTGTCAGAGTCTTGTTTAGCACAATGTTTGGGTGCCCTCTGGTGGCATTTTGCAGAAATACTTAGGCCAAAGCCCAGGTCTCACTTTCTAGTTATCTCTGGACCCTTCTATAGCCTCTTTGCTTGTGTTCCTATTCAATTTACTCTGCATACAAACCTGCATAGCATCTTTCTATAGGTCCTCAGGATTTCCCAGGTGTGACTGATTATTTTAAAATCCCAGAAAGTCATCCTGGATCCTGGGTGGGCTTGACTGCACAGCCCGGTGATCTCTTAGAAGCAGGACATGGAGACATAGAGAGAATACCATATGGAACAGCAAAAGGCTGGAGCGGTTCATCTTCAAACCAAGGAAACTACCATCAGCAGATCCCAGGAGAAAGGCACTGGATGGACTCCCTAGGAGTAACCTGAGCCTTCTCTCAGACATCTGCTTTCCAGAAGCCAGCAGAACAGGTTTCTGTGACTCTACCCTGCTGGTGGCCATTTGTAGCCACAATATTAGAATCTAGAATATAATCCCAAGAGAGCTTATTCTTCCTACGACATTCCCCAAATGGGCCATTGATGTGAAGCCCCCTGTATGATGAGTGCTCCCATCTGTTTGACAGTGTCCTTGCTGGAGAGTTCTGTCTCCTGAGACAATTGAGAATTCCACCAGGGTTAGATCCTGCCATCCCTGCTGGGTAGAGATCTAGGAGTGACTCATAGAAGAGGCAGCACCTGATCTGAACCTTAAAGGCTGGAGATGGCAAGAAACAAGAACAGGTAAGTGCTCGACATGGTCCTTATGACAGGGGGTGAAAGACCGGGAAGTAGGAAGGTGTGAGCCATGGGCCTTTCTGTTTCTGTGTAACTAGGCATTGAGCAATAAGCTTGAACAGAGGTATGTGGCTGGGTGGGATCAAGAGGTTAGCTTTAAGATGTGAAGGGTCCTAGCTGAGCTGCCTGGTCTGGCCTCAGTAGGAGAGGATGCACTTAGTCCTGATGAAACATGATGCATCAGGGTGGGTTGGTACCCTAGGGGGCCTCCTGTTCTCTGAAGAGAAATGGAATGGAAGGTGGGTGGGAAGGGGGGACTAGGAGGAGAGGAGGGAGGGGGCTTCAATTGGGATGTGAAGTAAATAAACAAATAAATTAATGAAAAATAAAAGACGTGAAGGGTCCAATCTTTAAAATTCCCGAGCTTCAGACACACTAAAGGTAGCCTTGCCCCATCCCAGGGGAGTTCTCCAAACTAAGCTACTCCATTCTCCTCTGGTACTGAGGACTCTTGGTCCTGAATCTTTCCGGAAGAAATCCCTGAGTCTTCCTGAGGCCATAGACCTATGGCTAGGCTGCACAGGTGGGCATGTGATCTAGACATGCCAATCACAACATTTCACCCAGCAGGCAACAGAAGTAGCCCCAGAGGCCTTTGGGAACAGACATGTGGACAATCAGGTATGGGAGAGTGGCTCTCCATCTCCATGATTCTGAGCTGAAGTCCTGGCACAAGAGGAGGTATTCTCAAGATAGATCCCATGTTCTCCTGTCAGGACCCAAAGAAACCAGGGACAAATGGCTGAGGTGCCTATTAACATATCAAAGTGGACACTGGCCTCCCTGGGCTCTCTCAGCATCACAAGAACCTGCTCAGAGTCCTGGCTCCTTTCAGCACTTCTCTCTCTCTCTCTCTCTCTCTCTCTCTCTCTCTCTCTCACACACACACACACACACACACACACACAGAGAGAGAGAGAGAGAGACATACACACACAAATACATGCAGACTCAGACACGCAGACAAACACACACACAGAGACACATACACAAACACACAGACAGACACATAGACACACACATAAAAACACACAGACATACAAAACACATAGACACATACAGAGACACACAGACTCAGACACACACAGAGACACACATAGACTTAGACACACACAGAGACACACAGAGACACACACAACACAGCTACAATATACACACACAGACACATAACACACACAGAGATACACACCCATAGACACAGACACACAGCCCTACCCTAAACCCCTCCAGTCCCTGAGCTTTGCTTCCCTTTTCCCAACTTCTGATTCCTAAATTTTAGCCATGAGCTTTCTTGGCTCTCTTTGATCTATTGGTCCCCACTCCTCTTGGCCTTCTCTTTCTCTCTTGCTCTCCATATCCCCATAGCCTGGTCTATTCTGCTGGCCATGTTCAAGCCACTACTTTCTCTCTGCTCTGGACACTTGCAGAAGCCTCTGCCTGTGTGCTCCCTCATATCCACAACAGAAATTTTTTCCTCAACCACACCTGTGGGGAGCCAACAGAAGGCGGCTATCATCCTTGCAGCCATCTTGAGCCATATACCCTGACAAGAGACTTGATTACAATAGCCTACAACAGCTGCGCACACTCTGATAACATCTTGCTTTAGATTCCTAGGATCTTCCCTTGGGTGTGTGAGACTTAAAGGTGTGATTTAGAGCCGAGACTTAAGGGTATGACTTAGAAGTGAGACATAAAAGGTAAGAGGCAGACTGAAGAGTTCAGTACAACTTGGAGCAAATTAGTAGGTATTAGGCACTTGGCACTTGGAGGAAGAACAGAGAATTAGAGTATTAGACATTAGGCAGTAGGTAGAAGACACTTGGACTAGAGAACTTGGAGGCACTAGGGACTAGGAACTCAGGACTTGGGACTTGCACTAGGAAGAGAGACTGAAGAATGAACAGGATTGAATCACACTCTGTCTGGTCTCCATTCCTCAAGTCCGTCCTCACTCTCTCTTGCTGAACCCCGACCCGCATACTTGAGCAGCTTGGGGCAGTTCCGGCTAACAAGTTAGTCCCCAAGGCTTTTGGCAGTGCGAACCCAACACTGACAGAGCAGTCCCCAACACACACCGAGGAACAGTCATGTCTTCCTTTTCGTGACTCTCCCTTCTGGTACAAGAACAATGAAATAGTGGGCCTCGGAGAATCAAAATATCTATTTGAAACCTGGTGTGCTGAAGCCCAGGCACTAACTGGAGGAGGAGCTGACGCCCAGGAAGAGTTCACACAGTTCAACAGCTTGTCTCACAGTTAACTTTCTTGGCTCTGTGTCATCTTTTCTATAAAATTATCACATATCTACAGGAAAGGAGGAGAGGAAGAGGAGCCTTTCCCTCCCCTGTCTGGGCAAACTAAATAAACACACTTACCTTTACCAATCTTGGTACTCCAACTTTTTGAGAAGAGAGGGAAACTGTGTGGTCAGTTTGCAACCATAAGCCCACCCTCGCGCCAGACACACCTGCTAGGACAAGAGAAAGTAAGGGCCAAATGTGGAAGGGAACAGGAACAAGGACAAGCTAACCTCATGTGGCAGGAGACTGAAGCAGAAGGATGTTGGCTTCAGGAACATCCTGGGCTTAGTGAGATGCTGTCTCAAAAGCGTTTGGGCCTGATCACCATGGACTGTCAGGAGCACTGATGTAATGGCTGCCATCCCTAAGGCTCAGGTTCCAAGATCTGCTCTTTGGACCTTGGAGCTGTCCCATAGCATAGGATAAATGGAGAGGTCTTAGGTCAGGAGCCCCCAGGTCTTGTTTTCAGCCAAGGAGTCTCTCTGAAATCCCATACATCTGTATCCACGGCTAAGGTTTACAATGGAAAAGAATGGAGAGAAAAGCCAGGTACCAGGCAAAAGGAACAGGTGCGAGCTTCGAGATTCCGCCACTGGTGGACCACAAGGGTCACTTAATCCCACCCACAAAGAGCTCTGATGATGGGAGTGAAGCCCTTTCTTCTGGAAAGCTCAGACCCAGGACACACAGAGTGTCCTGGGGCAGGTCACCTAGGTACCTCCTGCCTGGCATGTCCTAAAACTCCAGGCTCTCTGAAGGAAAGCAGATGTCCACCAGAAGCCATACTGGGAGCAGTGGGCCATGCTTCTCAGAGAATCATGGAACGTGCCTGAAACACAGACGCCAGACACCTGCCAAGGCTCAAGTTCCCAGGCCAACCTACCAAAAACCAGTGGCTATGGGCTAGGGAGATGGCTCAGTGGGTACAGGGGTTCCCTTGTGAACCTGACTACTTAAGTTTGGATCCCAAAAGTCACATTAAAAAGCCAGCTTCGGCACCTGAAGAAGATGGCTCAGTGGTTAAGAGCACTGACTGCTCTTCCAAAGTATCCAGGTTCAATTCCCAGCACCCACATGGCAGTTTACAACTGTCTATAACTCTAGTTCCAGGAGGTCTGACATCCCCACACAGACATAATGGAGGCAGAGCATCAGTGTACATAAAGTTAGGGTTTTTTTAAAGCCAGATGGAGCTATGCACATTTGTAATCTCAGCACACCTAAAGTGAGAGGTGAGGCACATAGAAAATTCATCGAGATATCGAGATGAGCACATGCCAGCAAGCTGCAGTACACAGCATAGTGACAGAAGCAAGAGGGGCCCTGCCTC
>JANHMN010001700.1:0-10221 GCA_030674055.1 Rhabdomys pumilio
ACAGAGACACACACACAGAGACACACAGACACACACACAGAGACACAGACACACAGAGACACAGACACACACACACACAGACACACACACACACAGACACACACAGACACACACAGACATACACACAGAGACACAGAGACACAGACACAGACACACACACACACACACACACACACACACACACACACACACACACACACACGCTCCTCTGCAGATAATCAGGCTGGAGAAGGGAAACTTAGCTGCTCATCTGAACTAGGGCCCCTCCCCCACTCCTTAGGGTTCCACTTGCCTCCACTCCAAGGGGCTCAGAGCATGTAGCCGCACCGCGGTGGGTTTCTGTCCCACAACCCATCAAGCAATATAAACAACCTTCGTTTGTTTAGTTGCTTCCGTATACGAAGCTTTCTTTGGCTTACTTGATAAGTGTGTTGTTTTGTGCCTGGACATAGACATATGCTTGTGTCTTTTTTTTTTTTCTTCTGGTTTTGTTTTCCTAATGGTGGGTATTGACAGTGGAATAGCTGGACTCCTTCCAGCAGGTAGAAGCTTCCAGATGAATGGAGGTGGCTAAATGGGAGGCCATGCTTTTCTTAATTTGTCTCAAACAATCACTTAATGGGCACGGGAGATTTCCGAGAAATGGGTGAATAGCTTCCGTCCATTTTCCCAAGTCCTCACTGAACTAAATAAAGTCCACCGGCTTTTAAGACTTAGACAGCAAATAAATAAATAAATAAATAAATAAATAAATAAACAAACAAACGGGGTGGGGGTCTTTATCCTCACACACCAAATCTGTGTGGCAGTAAAGTGCAGGCCCTGACAGGAATTTCAATTATTTAATCAAAAAGAAAATGAAAGAGGCCTTAAGTGTTGCGATTCGGAGACAGCCTTTTCATAGACCAATCTAGCGAGCGCGCACATTGAATATGAAGCAAAATGGAAGGAAATTAAGGCAGCTCCGGCTTAAATCATGTGATTGCAAATAGTAAATTAGTTTCTCGATGTTTTCATTTAAGTGTTTAAGTGGAAGGTTTTATTCCTAATGTAGTGTAGTGACACAGAAGAGAACCCTCGGCTGACTGCAGCTTCCCCATCCTGGCAACCACGATGCATTTGCCCTGGGGAGGGAGAGGGAGGAAGAAGGGCGGAAGATGGAGAGGGCTGGGGACGCAGCGCCCGCCCTGCAGTCGCGTTAAAGGCGCTTTTGTTTCCGAATTGCTACCAAAGTAGCTTTCACTGCAAACTCATTAATCCAGCAGATGAGCAACGTCTGTTGAAAATGTACTAAGCGAAACGCATTTAATTTGGAAGGGAAATCAGGGGCCTCATTAGTCAGAACATATAAATAGCCATATCGGCCGGTCTGCTGTTTGCTCTTTTTTTTTTTTTTTTTTTTCTTTTAAATCTTGATGTGGGCTCCCTGGATTTGTGCTTAAAGGTTAGGTGGAGACGGTCATCACTAAGCTTGAGATCAAACCAGGCCCCCTGCTCTCAAAGGCTTCTGGGTGACTTAGCCCTGCCTGGAAGCAGAGTCTGCTGCTGGGCTTCTGGGGACCCAGCGGAGGTCACAGCAACCCTGGGGAGAGTACTAATTGGGTTGGACTCAGTTGACCTCCGGCTGGTGCAACAAGTACCCAGGGTCATTTCTTTGTAAATGATCGTCCCTTTGTGTTTGTAATTAGCTTTGATTATTCATCTAGGAGCTTACAGACCCCGCCCCCCCCACTCCCCACAGACAGGAGGTCAGGCGCTGGGCTCTTACTACACCAATGAGTGGACTTCCAATGACAAATTAGGCCATGTGGCCCAGAGTCTCTGAGGGAGGGTTAGATTCGCCAGAGACCCTCACTGTGGGGATTGGGGCGTGGGGAGCCTTGTGCTTTTAAATTGACAACTGCCTTGACTCTTCTTCAGTGACACCCCTCTCTCCCTTCACCCCACTTCCTTTCCTGGTTTGGCTAATGCAGCTTCATCCACTGCCACCTCCTCCAAGAAGCACTCCTTGACTACATCCTGTCAAGAAATCGTTGTTGTTATTTTGTTTTAAAAACAAACAACAAGCAAATAAACAAAATGAACAACAACAACAACAACAACAACAAAACAACCTCAAGACTCCTAGAAAGGTTTTTGTCTGAGGTGTTTCCTGAGTACTACTTGCTAAGTACATACTATTGACTATTGTCCATTTTTTTTTTTTTTTTTTTTTTTTTTTTTTTTTTTTTTTTTTTTTTTTGGTTTTTCGAGACAGGGTTTCTCTGTGTAGCCCTGGCTGTCCTGGAGCTCACTCTGTAGACCAGGCTGGCCTCGAACTCAGAAATCTGCCTGCCTCTGCCTCCCAAGTGCTGGGATTAAAGGTGTGCGCCACCACCTCCCGGCCTATTGTTTAACTTTTGTGATTAAAAATTATTATTCACATTAGAGTATAACAGTTATCAATCCTTTGTCCTGAGGTTTATTTAAATTCAGACACAGTGAAGTTCCACTGTATTTAAGAATCTTTCTGCCTGTCTGCCTGTCTGTCTGTCTGTCTCCTTACTCTCCTTCCCTCCCTTTCATCCTTTCCCCCCACACTATTGTGGATTTAACCCAGGGTCTCATTTAAGCTAGGCACAACATGTACTACATCTACTAATGTGCTAGACTCCCTACCCCTGTTCCCTTCATATTTTTTCTTTGTTTATTGTAGCCTTGGCTGGCCTGGAACTCTCTATGCAGACCAAGCTGGCCTTGGACTCACCGAGATCTTCCTGCTTCTGACTCTCCAGGGCAGGGATTAATAGGATACATATATGTGTCCAAATTTTATCCTGTGACTGGTGGGCCTTGAACATATGCTTAGCAGTGGTGCACGCCTTTAGTCCCAGCACTCAGGAGACAGAGGCAGATCTCTTGAGTTTAAGGCCAACCTGGTCTACAGAGAGAGTGCCAGGCCAGGGCTGTACAGAGAAATCCAGTCTCACCCCTCCAGCAGCGCCCTCCCCACCCCCAAATTAAAAGAATCTTTTGGTCTACCAACTAAGCTAACCGGGTGCTGTGCCAAGTCTCTGTTTGAAAACAATGCTGCCCCCGGTGGTGGCGCACGCCTTTAATCCCAGCACTTGGGAGGCAGAGGCAGGTGGATTTCTGAGTTCGAGGCTAGCCTGGTCTACAGAGTGAGATCCAGGACAGCCAGGGCTACACAGAGAAACCCTGTCTCAAAAAAAAAAAAAAGAAAAAGAAAAGAAAGAAAGAAAGAAAGAAAGAAAGAAAGGAAGGAAGGAAGAAAGAAAGAAAGAAAGAAAGAAAGAAAGAAAGAAAGAGAGAAAGAAAGAAAACTATGCCATTTCCTATATGAGGACTGTGGTGGTTTGAATAGGAATGCCCTCATAGATTCATGGGTTTGAAAGCTTGGCCCATAGGGAGTGGCTCTATTAGGAGGTGTGGCCCTGCTAGAGTAGGCGTGGCCTTGTTGGAGGAGGTGTGTTATTGTGTAGGTGGGCTTTGAGACCTTCTGTGCTCAGGCTCTGCCCACTGAGGAAAATAGATTCCTCCTGGCTGCCTTCAGATCAAGATGTAGAACTCTTGGCTCTTCCAGCACCATGCTGCCTGGACGCTGCCATGCTTCCCACCATGATGATAATGGACTGAACCTCTGAAACCGTAATCCAGCCCCGATTAAATGTTTGCCTCTGTAAGAGTTGCCTTGGTCATGGTGTCTCTTTACAGCAATGAAACCCAAACTAAGACAGACCACGCTACTATCACACCCAACATAAATGACTGCTCCTAAATTGACTACTTCTAAGTATCAGTTAATATGTCATTCATATTAAAATATTCCCGTTCTTATATTTTTGGTTGTGAATCTAGCCTTTAATGGCTGAGCCATCTCTCCAGTCCAAAAATTTCCAGTTCTTAAAATCATCCTTTGTCTTTTCCTAGTTGGTTGGCTCAAAGCAGGGTCCAATGTAAGGACCATAGTTGTGTGTGACTCATCTCTTATTTTTTTTAAATCTTTTAATCTTATGAGTGTGTGTGTGTGTGTGCATGCACACACACATTTGTGCCTCTGTGTGTGTGGAGGTCATTGGATAATTTATAGGAATTGGTTCTCCCCACTCCCTAAAATCAAACTTAGGTCTTCCGACTTGGTGGCAAGCACCTTTACCCACTGAGCCATCTCACCACCTGTAGCCCTTTCAATGAAAGTGGTCCCCATAGTCTCACAGGGAGTGGCACTTTTAGATGTGACCTTGTGGGAGGACATGTGTCACAGGCTGTGAGATCTAAGAAGATCAAGCCAGGCCCAGTGTCATTCTCCTGCTGTCTGCCAATCTAGAGGGAGAACTCTCAGCTACCTCTCCAGCACCATGGCTGCCTGCATGTTACCAAGCTTCCTGCCAAGACGATAATGGACTGAACCGCTGAGCCTGTAAGTCAGCCCCAGTTAAATGTCTTCCTTTATAAGAGTTGTTGTGGTCATGGTGTCTCTTCACAGCAACAGAACTCTAAGACAGTCCCCTTGACTTGACCTCTTAGGTCCCTAGTCCTCACTGTGTTTCTGTTTTCTTCATCCCCGGCTGAAGGAGTACAGGGATTCCCCAGTGGGTATCGGACCTCCGGAATGTGTCAGGCTGCTCCCATAAAGTAGAGTTTATCTTGTTCTTCAGCCTTTCCTGAGTGCTCTAATAACTTGAACTTGGGTCTAACCGTAGTCTAATTAAGATTAAACATTTCAGTTCAAATCCTTTCCTGTTGTTTTTGAGATGGCGGGGGTGGGGGGAGTCTTCTGGTTTCTGAGGATCATGTAATCCAGGTTGGCCTTGAACTCATCACTCTCCTCATCAGTATCTGGAGTGCTAGGATGATGGATGGGTACCACCCCACCTGGCTTTGCTCCAAACACTTTATAGGTACACAGGTTAAGATCCTAACCAAGAACACAGAATCAGGTTCTCTCCTGTTTAGGCATGCCAAGGCAGACCTTTGGTTTGAGCTGCGAGCAGAAGGTTAGGCTTCTATTGATGAAATAGTAATCTGTTGAGCAAAATGTAGAATTCAAACTTCAGCTTCCCCATTGTCTTAGTTTGGGTTTCTATCACTGTGAAGAGACATCAAGATCATGACAACTTTAACAAAGGAAAACATTTAGTTGGGGGCTGTCTAACACTTCAGAGGTTTGGTCCATTATATCATGGTGGGAAGCATGGCAGTGTACAGCCAGGCATGGTGCAGAAGGAGCTGAGAGTTCTGCAAGCAACTGGAGAGGAGAATGAGTCAAACTTCCTCCAACAAGGCCACACCTCCTGATAGTGCCACTCCCTGAGTCTGTGGGGGCCATTTTTATTCAAACTACTATACCTGCTTAACAGCACAATCATACAACGCCTCAGGAGCTTGGGTTAGAGTTTTCTGTAGTGTCCCAGTGGGGCAAAGAATGTAGTAACACTCAGTAAATCCTGGTCGTAGGATGAATGAGTAAGTGAATACCCAGGACTTAAGTGGATGAATTTTCACAGTTTCCATGACTGGAAGTACTGTAGTTCTGACTGGGACTGATATGTCTCTGCTAGGGTCCACTACCTTTGGGAGTC
The DNA here is from genome assembly GCA_030674055.1 of Rhabdomys pumilio. NCBI lineage: Eukaryota > Metazoa > Chordata > Mammalia > Rodentia > Muridae > Rhabdomys > Rhabdomys pumilio. The sequence goes on from JANHMN010001700.1 coordinate 5,583, forward strand.
AGTCATGGGATGCTAACACTTCACTGGATTCAGACTCTGGTTTTAATCATCTTCTCTAGAAACTATTTGTATGACAAAGACTACTATAAAGAGAAATCTCTAAGGCTTTAAGGTTTTACTAATCTTGTCACTCTTAGTTTCTTACACACACACACACACACACACACACACACACACTTTGGAACCTGCAGATACTATTTTTAAGATTTACTTTATCTGTGTGTATATGTACACGTGTGAGTGTAAGTACCTGAAGAGGCCTAAAGAGGGCACCACATCCCCTGGAACTAGAGTTAAAGATGCTTTCGAGTGTCCTCGTGACTCAAACCCAGATCTTCTGGAAAAACAGCCAGTACTCTTAATTTCTGACTCATCTCTCCAGTTCCAAGGGTACAGATCTTAAACCCATTTGACTCTAGACTTTTCCTGAGCATCAGTGATGCTTAATAAGCTTAAAGGTTGTCATAGCAACCTCCCTACCCATATCTTGTTACCTGAGAGCAAGCCAGTTCACCATCACCAAACTCCATTGTTACCTAGGATTAGCATCTCCATTGCCCCACCCCTCAAGCAAAGTAATAACGTCCAGGCTGTTTTATTTATGCATTTATTTATTCACTTACTAATTTTCTCATTCACTCTGTATTTACTGAGTGAACTGCCCATTACTTCAGTTCCAGGGATCTGACACCCTCTGGCTTTCATGGGTAGTTGCATGCACATGATGTGTGTGTGCACACATACACACACACACATACATATACACACACACATACACACAAACATACACAAACACACACATACACACAAACATACACATACACACATATACACAAACATACACATACACACACATACACACAAACATACACACACATACACACACATACACACACAAACACACACAAACACACACACATACACACACATACACACATACACACAAACACACACACACATACACACACATACACACAAACACACACACACATACACACACATACACACAAAATACACACACATAGACACACACATACACAAACACACACACACAAACACATACACACACATACACACAAAATACACTCACATAAACACAAACATACACACACATAAACACAAACATACACACACACATACACACAAGTAAAAACAAATCTTTAAGAAATAAAAGACAAAAAATAATGTTTTGGAGTTTAGAGAATTAGGAAATTAGGAAATGTCATTGTTTTGTCAACACACAGGAGGATTTTCAGTCTGAACTGATTTAATTAGATTTACTTTTTGAACTAACCTTCAGGCCATTGAAGAAGGGGTTGGAGAGACAGACCAAAAAAGATTCAAAGATAGAGGCCACATTATATTTTTATTCATATCTAATCTACTACTGCCATACAAAATAACATGGATTTTTTTGTTTGTTTGTTTTGTACAAGTGAGTGATTGGTTGGCTATTAATGGCAAGAACTCACATCTGGAAACACCACTAATTAAACGTGAGTCTTTACCAATTTTTCTAATTCTTTGTGTACATACACACGAAAGACAATTAAACCTTTCAAAATATTGTTTTGTGGGCTGGAAAGATGGCTCAGCAGTTAAGAGCACTGACTGCTCTTCCAGAGGTCCTGAGTTTAATTTCCAGCAACCACATGGTAGCTCACAACCATCTGTAATGGGATCTGATGCTCTCTTCTGGTGTGTCTGAAGACAGAAACAGTGTACTCATATACATAAAACAAAATAAATCTTAAAACATATTGTTTGTCTCCACCCCTTTATGCATGTGTGTGTGTGTGTGTGAACACATGTGCATGTGTGTGCATGCCCACAGAGGTCAGAAGTGGGGTTGGACTCCTTAGAGATGGTGTTACAGGCATTTGTGAGTTGCTTGGTCTGTGTGCTAGGATCTGAAGCCCTGTCCTCCGATAAGAGTAGTAGCATTCTTCACTGTTGAGCCGTCTATCCAACCTGAGTTACAATTTCTTAGAGCATCACAATATATGGTATGATGGCTAGTCTCAGTTGTCAACTTGACTATATCTGGAATGAACTACAGTCTAGAAATGGGGCCACACCTGTGATCTGGATCTCGAGGCAGGAAGGCAATATGCTTTTGATCCAGATCTTGAGGCTGGAAGACACAGTCTTTGACTAAGATCTTGAGGTGAGATGACCCAGGCTTTTGATCCAGATATTGAAGCACATTTTTAATCTGGGCCTACCTTCTGCTGGAGGCCTACATGAGGACCCTGGAAGAAGAAATGCTGTTTTCTTCACCTGCCTGCCAGCACATCCATTAGAGCCTACTTCTTTGGGATTCCAGCCTATATAGAAGGCCAGCTGGAACACCTGGCTTCGGGACTGAGCAACTACTAGATTCTTGGACTTTCTGTTCAGTTGGCCATTGCTGAATTAGTTGGACTTCAGCCTGTAAGTCATTCCAGTAAATTTCTTTTACACACACACACACACACACACACACACACACACACACACACACACAATTTGTACACATACATACATACATACATACATCATACATACATAGACAGACAGACAGACAGACAGACAGGCAGGCAGATAGAGAAATGTATTTCATCAGTTCTGTGACTCTAAAGAACCTCGACTAATACATATGGGTACACATCTGCTTAAATAACCTTCATTATCCCCAATACCCTTTTCTCCTCATAATTAGATCTGACTCTGATGATCTTTCAAAGACACAGTCATACTTCAAATACTGCCCAAAATAGCTCATGTGGTTATGCTAATCTCTGTATCCTGCAAACAAACTATGTTTCATCCCACTTGTGAGCACTGGTGTGCGCTAGAACCAACTCTTCTCCATAATCCCAGATCTTCCCAGTCCTTTTATGCCCAAGTTCATGCTCCAGACTCACTATGCTTGATATATAATTTAAATAAAATTTCAAAACATAAAACAAGAACAATAATTTACTTCTTAATATAAACAAAAACATGTTCTGGTCCCTGGCCTGTATAAGCCTTTCTTTGACTATTCTTCTGCCCCTAACTAGCTGGAGGCTTTACAAGGCAACTCTCTGGCTTTCAGTTTCTTGAAATGTGAAAGTAAATTAATTGTGTTACTCTGCGGCCTGGATCAGTGATTAAAAATGAAAGTACTAGATGCCTGGCAGAAGCTATTGTCCTTGGTATTCACTAGGTTTCATATTTCCAGACAGTTTTTAAAGCTTTACATAATCAACCCCAAGATACTTCCTACAATAAGCTGTGTAGCAGTTTCCTCTGAGACATTCCACTGTAGGAAAGCCCTTTAAGCCCAGGAAGTAAGGAAAAGGAAGTCCCTGAAACCGAACAGATACATGAGGCCCCTCCCTATCCATGCACATAGAAGCAGTAAGGACTGCTGAAAGGCATTGTCAGGCTAGCTGACCTGCCCAGAGGTGGCTCAGATGGCATAAGCCTCGGCTCAGAGTACCTGGGCTGCCTGAGACAGACAGCTCCTATCCTGTAGACTGTACAGGGTGCTCTAGGAATGGAACAAGCAGAAAATTATTCTTTAATCTGGTAACTGTCAAATAACCCAACAGCCAGTCAGGGGAGCGTTTGTGTTCTATTTTGGAAGGATCCAGTACTGTGGACTGGAAAATGCTAAATTTACAGTTGATAAGGTACTTACGATACCCTGGTGATAGGATATGTCCTTGTAAGAAAAGCCATCCCCAAGTCTTCTCCGAGGCCTGTTCTCAGGAAACATTCACAGATAGTTGCTGCAGAAAGCACAGGGCTAGTCACTTTACTATTTGCCGTTGATTTTTTTCCCCTATCTGAATCACAACACCAACTGGATTTGCACCACTTTATTTAGTGCACAGAGAGGTCTCTGATTATTTTATGACTCTTGCATGTTTGGGGTGCATGTGTGTGAATCTGAAGCACAGCTTAGTCTTTTATTTGTCCTGTTTTGTTTTGTTGTGATTCCCTATATTTTTTCACCTTTTGTGTCTTAACCGCTCCTCACGGAGCATGGTGTAAGGTAGACAACCAGGAAATGTTCTTTGTCTTATTAGTTTCCCTCTTCCACACCCAAGAAGGAATAGACTTGATGTTGATCTTATCGTCTGCCTTTCTTTCTTTCTTTTTTACTGAGATAGTCTGTTATGTAGCCTAGGCTGGCCTTGAACTCACTTTTCTCCCACCTCAGGACCCTACTCTTGGGATTATAGGCAAGTACTAACATGTCTGAGACTTGTTTTTATAAGCTGCAAAACCCACCATCATCAGAGTTGACATTACTACCTCTTCACCCTCCAACCCCAGCAGCACCTATTGCATATTGGCTGAGCACTGAAAAAAAAAATGCTTGTATATACATGACCTTGGCTGCTCCTCAAAACTATCCTTTGAGGTATGAAATATTATCATCTCAATTCTGTAGATGAAAGTAATAGGCCATAGAGGGCAAACGAAATTCTCTGGGTCATATGGGTAGTGCATAACGGTGATGGACCCAATCTCTTACTAAGTCTGACTCCAAATCTTGATTTGTTAAACACTAGTGATACTTTCATTATCATCCAAGGTAAGCAAAAGTGCACATGTATACACACACACACACACACACACACACAAACACCAATCTCCACATGCT
>JANHMN010001704.1:0-10207 GCA_030674055.1 Rhabdomys pumilio
GGGTGTAGTTTCTGCAGGCGGATGTTTGTCTCTCGTATCCGGCCTATTCCTCAGATGACTCAGCAGCTCTTTGTCCTGTAACTCCGAATTCTTTGTTAACTGATTAACTGTAGGCTGCGGCTTCAGCTACTCAGGTTAGGGAGAAGGAATCTACAGAGCCTGTATATATTTTATAAAATGGTCTTTATAATTTTTCACTCTACATTCCCCACTTTTTCCAATTGACAGTTTTTAGCCATAAAAACTTAGGTTTTTAATCATAAAAACTCAATTATTAATAAGTCTATTTTCACCCCACTTTTTCCAATTTGGATCTTTAGAAAAGTTTAAACTCTAGTGTCATCATAATTATCATTTTCTTGACCTAAAACTCGATATTGATGGCGTAACACAAAAAACTGAACAGCACTTATCTTTTCTCTAACAAAAGTTTTAAAATGTAAGGACCTATGGTTAAAAGCGAAAGCAAAATTGTAAGAGGTCCAGCCAGGGAGGATAACAGGGTCGTCATCTAAGGGGACCTATTGAACCAACTCTCAAACCAGTTTTGTTGTGCCTCCATATTTTTCTGTCTCTGGTCTCTCCTGAATGGTCTACATAGAAGTAACATTCTTGTCTTAGAACAGCACACAAACTTCTTTCTTTAAGGAGCAGCAAGTCTAATCTTTTTCTGTTCTGCAGAACAACCTCAGAGGGAAGTCAATGACTCTTTTAACTTTGATAACAGGGTATCTGTATTAGTGCAGTAATACCTGTTCTCACACCTGCAGCCACCCCAAGTCCCAGTATGACAGTTAGGGTCAAGGAAATAGGCTCTCTACGGAAGCGTCTAGGGTGTATCTCAAACTCACATTCAAGAGTGTCTTTAGGGTGGTGGTAGACCCAGGGGATAACTGAACAAGTACACAATAATCTTTGTTGTCATCAAAGACAGAAGTAGATATATAAAGAGTTAATTTGAACTGCAAGCTCACTATCAATCTTAGGCACTAAGTATCTGTTAGCGAGGTCCTCGGGCTCTATTCTATTGGCTAGGGGTCTCAAGAAGATTTTTTTTCTTTCAAACACACTTTCAAAGTTGTCCTCTGACTTTTAACATATTTTGTGGCACATAGTTGTCTACATATACATATAATCACATACATAATAAAGAGAAATTGCAAAAGGAACAAATCTATATAGCTCTAGATTTACATTTCGATCTCGATCTTGGAATCACAAGCTGTCATTTAACCTTGGGTGTACACACACTAAGCCCCACCTTCTAAGGTTGTATTACCCCGGTGTATATAGGGTGGTCTCAGGAGTCAAGGCCTGCTGCTCTTTGACCTTGTAGAATAGCAGAAGACCTTGAGCTAAACAGCAGGGGGTTGCTCAGGCATCTGGATCTTCTCCAGTTGGCATCAGGCACAGGTGTTGGTCAACTTCAACAGCTCAGGAACAGTCTTTTAGTAGCCTGAAAAATCATTTCTCACACAAGAGGGACATTCTGGGTATGGAACAAGGACAAGGGACACCCTAGCCAGCGCCAGTTCCCATGGGGGAATTAGTCTTAGGGTTCTGTTTCCTGAGCTTTGGAGACAGTACAAACAATGGAGCTTCTAACTAGCCTCTAATATCTGGCAATTCCTGACTTATCTTAGAAACAAAAAGCAAAACCATTACCTAATCTAATTATCTCAGCTACTTGAAAGATCCCTGTTTTAGGCTGTTTTTTTTTTTCCCTAGGTATTTTCTTATTTACTCTAATTCTCATAAGCCTTTGCTTGTTGGCATATCTTACACTGTCTTATTATTTCTCCGGCCCAAACCCTGAGGTCCATTATATGCTTTAAATCTCTTGGCTGTTTGGTTGTACTTATATCTTAAGAGTCCATCTGTGCATTTAGCCTGGTAAGTCCTTTGCCTTCTGGGGAGTATAGTTCTCCCTTCTTGTGTGCACCATTGTCTCTTTTCCTCTAGATAGAAGCTGACAGGATGGCTCGAAATCTGAGTTCTTTCTCTTACTCTGTTTTAAGTGAGGCTATCTCATGGGCCCATAACAGGGACAGGCTTCTGTATCAAGCCACTTGATCTGTCCGGTTATTGCCTCAGGCCACTGAGTCTCCTCCCTTTTGGTGTCCTGAGCAATATTTACAGCTGCTGGCTTCATTAGGGTTTCCTCTCTTGGTATATAGCCCTGTGAACATGGGCTGTGGCAAAAGCATACCTGCTGTTGATTTTTCTTGTCGGCCCCAAGTTCCAAGGTTGTTCTCTGCACCGATGAACCCAGGGGTGGGGGGGTCAGCCCAGATGACATTTGTGTCATCCATCACAGCAGCACTGACTTGTCTCTGACTGGCATGGAGAAAACTGTTCCCGTCTGTAAAGCAGGTTACCTCGGCTCCCGGCTGGAGTCAGTAGGAGAAAGCCTTTCCTCTACCCGTGAGTTCTTGTAGTCCATCGGGTAGGAAGTGTATCTGGGCCTCCATCCTGGGGAGTAAATCTCAACCCGACAAAGGGTAGGAACAGTCTAGGATGACCATAAATGAATGGGATATCTAGCCCATCTCTTAGTCCACTCTTTGGGGTAGTCCATGAATACATTTCGGCCCATTGGCCTGGAGGAGGACCCTGTGTCTATCAAAAGTTGTGTGGCTCCAAGCCGCTCGGTCTACCTCAATAGCTGTCTTCATACAGAGCTAATATCTTCGCCATTTGGGGTGTTTTTTAAGGCCTGGGATTTCTTGGCCCTGGCTTCTATTTGTTAGGGCCCTCTTGGACCCCAAAGCTGGCTCCTTTACTTGCAATGTGCACACTGGTCTTTTCAAGGAGTTTCTTATCTTCCTTTGATTGGAGTCCCTCTTCTCTGCTTTCTGTAAATTCTTTTCCTGTCATCTTCCCTTTTCTTCACCTCTCTCTAGTCTTAGCAACTAACACTAAACCTTTTATCTCCCCTACTCCTTACCTCTAGACTTTCCCAGCAACTTGTCTCCACTCCTCTCTTCCACTCTTTCCTTCTAGACTTACACTAAACCTTCTCTATTCCTCTCCTCTATTCCTTTTATCTTATACTAAACCTCCTCATGACTTATCTTGTAGTCTCTCTAGCCTCTGAAGCCTTGTCTATACTGACAGAATGTCTAGAAAAGCTTGGGCAATCCATCTGATCCCTGCTTAACCTCAAGTGTCTTGGTGAAAATTAGTGGGGTCTCATGTTCTTACACAAGATCTATCAACGGGATCTGGCGTGGGCCTTTGGGTGTCTCTTACCTTCTGTAACCCGCTGTTGACCACGGCCTGATCAATTGATGGGGTCCCCATGTCTGAGGGGATATTCTTTTTCTCAGTATCTTCTCTTGCTCTTTACTCCTGAAGACCAGAACCTACAAGGGTCTTGTGGAAGAAAGGCTTTTATCGGAGGGAAAAGGTATTCCTCTACTAGATTTATCTAGGTGACTATATTGGGCACTAGATCTAGGTGCCTGAGGGATCCTGGCCTATCTAATTGTTTTGATAACTAACTTACTTTTTACTATAAATTTGTATCTGTATCAAAATGGAGGCCTATTCTTTTGAGTCTCTGCCTTGGGAGAGCCTATAACTTTTTGTAGTAGCAAACCTGTCCGACCTGTCTGACCTGCCTGCAGGCAATTTTGTTGATTCAGAGTTAAGCTGGAGTCACGTCATGTGACTTATCTCAGCGCTATTTCTTCCTTTTTAAATCTCAGCTCTATTTACTCACTATTTTTTAATAAAAAAATATATAACTCTCAGGTGAATAATCTTGCTGGGGCTGTTTGTCCAGCTGTTCTGGCTCTGCTGCCAGGTTTTTAAGTACCTGGGCCCTATCTATCTTCATAGGCAGCAGGTGGAAAACTGCCGATTAGTTACAGCAGCGACTCCGGGGTCCCCAGTGCAGCCATGTCGGCCAACTTGCAAGGGGGCTGTTTTGGGAAGCCGCGAGCTGTCGCCCACCAAGTGCGGGCTGGGCGAGGGGGCACCCTCCATGTGGTGTTACTTAGAAAACGCCCTACATGCGGTAGGCAGGCTGACTGTGGTCTGTGTCCCTTATTAAAGGACCTACCCGCCTTTCTGCTCTGCAGCAGTATTCTTGTACCGGCGGCTTCATCTCCTTTTCTGCCGGTGATCATGTTATCTATTTTTAACTCATGATGTTTAACACAGTAGATTAACAACGGCTAACACACAATTTGCCAGGAAAACACAAAAAAACAACACAAATAGTTCACCTCTCTCACGGGTGGCACATAAAACAGGTGATACAGACAGTTCTCGCCCATACCACGGGCGCGACCAAGTTATACAATAGGGGCATAGAAAGACGGCCAGAAATCCGCCTGCCTCTGCCTCACAAGTAAGACTCTAATAACCAGACAACGCAGTCAGTCTTCACAGATTCAGATTTAACAGATTTAGATGACTTGGCCAGCCTATGCTGGACCAAGTCTAACAGATTTTAACACACCAGCAATGAACAACCCAATATTTCTCTCACAACGTTCAAGCTGTTAAAAAAAATTTTAACTGGTCTCAAAATAGTGTCTAACTGAAACACAAATTATAGTACATGGTATTTTTAAAATTTTCTATGAATTTTAAGAACAACCATTTTGTTTATTTTAAAACCAATTATCATTGAAAATATTTTTAAATGATCAAATATCCAGGTGGTAGTGCTGTATACCTTTAATCTCTATACTCAGTAGGCAGAGGCAGTCAGATGTGAGTTGGAGGTCTGCCTGCTTTATAGAGTAAGTGCAGGCCAGTCAAAGCTACACAGGAAAAAAAATCAAATGTTCTTTTCATAGTTATGAAGTCTACATAGGGTAGCCTGCAACCAGTACTCTGAATACATTTAAAGTATTAAGACCCAAAGGGAAAATTAGGTAGCTGTCACACAATGTTTCTCCGCTAACAGCAGAGGAACAGAGTTTTCTCTTACCTACAAGCTGTGGAACAGGACCTGCCTGTCTCACTGTTTCTGCTTTTGAAACTCAAGATGTTAACACGGTATCAGTCCGGAAGCGCATCAATCGTCAGTCAGAGTCCAAGAACATAAAACAAACAACATAAGCAACACAGATAGCCTACCCCTGCCACGGGTGGCACAACACAACAATAGACACACTCGACCGCGTATGGTCTGATAGATCAGCCAAACGCTATTCTGATGGGGCTCAACCCCCGTAGGAGCACTCCGTCTCCACTTCAGAAACCTGGCGGTCAGGCTCTCCTGACTCCCTGATGGAGAAGGGTCTTTCACCTACTCCCCTGATGGAGAAGGGTCTTACACCTTCTCCCCTGTCCCCAGAGCGTCCTCTAGGGTGCAGCCTGTGGCCCACGTGCACGTCTGCTTCCACAGCCAGTGAGTCCCTCACGGACCACGCACTGGCAGCTGCGCTGGGGGAGGGTCCGACCTCAACCCCAGTTACCTGATTCACTGCAGTGGTACCAAAACAGAAACCAAGACAAGACAGACACAAGGATAATGACAAAGACAGCGGCGCCGCGCTCAGACACACTCCACTCATACAGACCTACCTCCAAGGGGCTGTCGGGGGTCCTGGGTGGTCGCACGAATCCTAGACGTCATTTCCCGGTCAGGGAACCAAAATGAAAGGTCTGGAGTTCCCCAAAGGGGACCCCACTAGGGTCTCAGGATTGCGCGCACCCAAAGGACACACGAAAGACCAACTTGCTGCAAGAACACGAGGTAGTTTAATGGCGGAACGTTCCGGGCCGACACGTGTCTCAGTGTAGGAGACAGAGGTATCGGCCTCGTGGCTCCGGGATTTAGGGTAAATATAAGCTTGGGGTGGGGAAAAGGAGAAGTTTTCGCGCGGGTGCACATGATTGGGAGAAACTTTCGCGCGGTTACACATGATTGGTTGTTTTCCGATTCTTGAACATCAGTAGGTTGAACCGGTCCATGGGGGAGGGGGGGGAGGGTGTAGTTTCTGCAGGCGGATGTTTGTCTCTCGTATCCGGCCTATTCCTCAGATGACTCAGCAGCTCTTTGTCCTGTAACTCCGAATTCTTTGTTAACTGATTAACTGTAGGCTGCGGCTTCAGCTACTCAGGTTAGGGAGAAGGAATCTACAGAGCCTGTATATATTTTATAAAATGGTCTTTATAATTTTTCACTCTACAATTGCAGGGGACCTTAATTAAGAAAATGTCTCCGTAAGATCTGGCTATAGGAAAGCCTATAGGGAATTTTCTTAATTACTGATTGATGAGGGAGGATGTGGATTATGCCACCTCTAGGCTAGGGTCCTGGGCCTAGAAGAAAGTGGGCTGAGCAAATCAGATGGGAGTGAGCCAGTAAGGGGTGTCCCTTCATGGCCTCTGCATCAGATCCTGTCTCCAGGTTCCTGCCCTGTTTCATTACCTTTCTTGACTTCTTTTGCTGATGAACAAGGATATGAAAGGATAAGCCTAGTAAACCCTTTCATCCCCAAGTTGCTTTTGGTCATGACATTTCATCATAGGAATGCACCCCCTCCTCCTTCTGTTTCTTTCTTACAATCACGTTTCTCTTTTAGATAAATTTACCAGGGTCACCTAATTATATAGGAAACAAAAGTAAGAATTAATAAACGTGACTATATAAAAACTTTTCTTGTCTTTCTACTAAAAAATAGCTAAGCTAGAGGACCGTGTTTATTTGGCACTTCAACATGAAGCTCGTCTTCCCATGGATACTTACTCAACCATGTTCATAGCTGTTCTATTCATTCATAATATTCAGAAATTGGAGGCAGCTTAGATGAATGGATAATGCAAATGTGGTACATTTTCACAGTGGACTCAGCTGTTAAGAAAATTGAATTATGAAATTTGTAGGTAAATGGATAGCACTACAAGCAATAACCCTGGATGACATATCCCAGACCCCAAAAGACAAGTATTGCATATTTTTTCATGTGTGGGTGTTAGTTTTTATCCTCTCTAGCAGGGCATTAAACAGGGTCCAGGGAGATCACCTAAGAGAGAATGGGGGGGGGGGGGGGCGGGCTAACACAAAGAACCATGGCTTGTCTATAGGCTCATCAAACCATTGATTTTACTTTTTTCACACGGGGGTTATATACACAAAAAGGCAGGATGTGGGGAAGGAGGTGACACAGGAGCATAGGTGTTCAGGGGGAGTACAGATATCTTCCAGAACAGAGTGTCAGCTGGGTGAAGGTTCAGGGGACAGTTCACTATGACTCCACCTATGATTCACTTGTCCTTATCTAATTTGGTACTATCCACCAAGGCTACCCAGGTCTATGACTATCTACAAGACCTATGACTACTTGTTCCTATCCAGGCTGGTAAATTTCCCCCAAAGCTGCCTGTTTACAACATCTTATAGTTATCTGTTTAAGTGTTTTTCCACAAAGACCCAAGACTTTCTGTAGGCAGGCTGACTTAGGCCTATTGCTGATTTTAGGCCTTCAGTGTATAAGCAAAGTTGCTCCTGACAAATTTTTAAGCTTTAAACATGTGTGTTTTATACAGACTATCAACAGGGGTTAGATAGCTAGTAAGGGATCAAGGAGCACAACAGGGTCTTCCAAGGAAGGTGAAGTCTTAGAAATAAAAAAGTGAAAATTATAATAGGACAATTAAATACAGAAGGAAATGGAGGGAAAGATAGACGAAGGAATATGGGGGGATAATTAACACTAAATGTCTTTTGAAAAGCCATTAAAAAAAGTAGTAGGTTAAAACCTACTACTCTAGAAAAGTTTTCTAAAATATATATGCATATTTAAAAAGAATTTAAATGGAAATGTGGTGCTTTGAATGAGAATGTCCTCTATAAGCTCATATATCTGAATGCTTAGTCATCAGAGAGTAGAACTTGGAATAGGTAAAAGTGTATCACTAGCCAGGCCCAGTGGTTCTCTTGTTCTTTCCCTGTTCCAACAACCTGAATGTAGAACTCTCAGCTAATTTCCAGCATCATGTCTGGCTGCAAGCCACCATGCTTCCTATGAAGATGATGGACCAAGCCTCTGAAACTGTAAGCCAGCCAAAATTAAATGCTTCTTTCTTCACAATAGATCATTGACTAAGACATCATGTAATAGGAGAGAAAATGCCCTAACTAAACATGTTAGGTGAAATGTCCAATATCCAGAATGGTTCACATCTTTTTGTGTTATCTCTCAAAGGGTCATGCAGACCCTCCCCAAGTGTAACAGATTATTGTTAAAGCTATTGATTACACTCTACAACCAGACAGCCTCCCTACCTCTTCTCCAGAAAGTCACACCCTCACAAATCCCTCTCTCACTACTCCTTATGCTACTCCTCAGAGAAGGGAAAGCCCCCCTTGGGTACTGCCTCACCATGGAATCTCAAACTTTCACACTGAGGTCTGAACCAGGCAGTCCAGCTAAGTGAAGGGGATCCAATGGTAGGCAACAGAGTCAGTAACAGCTCCAGATAGGATTGTTAAGGGACCCACATGAAGACCAAGCTTCACATGTGTAGCATGTGTTCACATGCTACAAATGTGTAGGGGACATAGGTTCAACCCATGCATGCTCTTTGGTAGGAGGTTCAGTCTCTGTGAGCCCCCATAGGTCCAAGTTAATGAACTCTGTAGGTCTTCTTGTCATGTCCTTGACCCTTCCACCTTGCCCAATCCCTATTGCCTACTCTTCCATAAGACTGCCTGAGCTCTGCCTGATGTTTGGCAGTGGGTCTTTGCATCTGTTTCTACCAGCTGCTGGATGAAGCCTCTCAGAAGACAGTTGTGCTCTTGTATATGCTATGGTCTATAAGCATAGCAGAGTATCATTAATGGTGTCAGGCATTAGCGCTCTTCCATGGTTTGGGTCTCAATTTGGGCTAGTCATTGGTTGGCCATTCCCTCAGTTTCTACTCCATCATTGTCCTTGCACTGATTTAAGCAGGACAAATTTTGGGTCCAGGGTTTTATGGGTGTTTCTCTTACTCTCTCCAGTGGAAGTCCTGCCTGGCTATAGGATGTGGTCACTTCAGTATTGATCTCCCCTGTTGATATGAGTCTCAGCTAAGGTCATTCGCATAGATTCCCAGGAGCCTCCCCTGTCCCAAGTCTCCAGCTATTCCCAGAGATGCCCTTCACAAATTTCCATTCTCTCTCCCCTATCCTACTCTACCCTTCTCCCCACCCCTTCTTCCACTTAATTCCCTCTCTTCATCTACCTCTGATGTCTCTTATTTCCCATTCTGAGTAGGTCTCAAGTATCATCCCTTAGCCCCCCCTTATTACTTGGTTTCTTTGGGTCTTTGGATGGTGGTATTGTCATCTTTTAATTTATAGTCTAATGTTCACTTTTAGCTGGAAATGTACCATGACTGTCTTTCTGTGTCTGGGTTCCTCACTCAGAATAATATTCTCTAGTTCCATCTATTTTCCTACAAATTTCATGACGTCTTTGTTTTTAATAGCAGAGTAGTTTTCCATTGTGTAGATGCACCATTTTTCTTTATCTCATTCTTCAGTTGGGAGGCATCTAGGTTGTTTCTAGTTTCTGGCTAACATAGTTGAACAAGAATCCTTGTGGAATATTAAGTGATCTTTTGATGATGTGTCCAGGAATAGTATATGCGGATAGTGGAGTAGATCTATTCCAATTTTCTAACAAACCACAAGAATTATCGCCAAAGTGATTGTGCAAGTTTGAACTTTTACCAGCAATACAGGAGTGTTTCTTTTGCTCCACATCCTCTCTAGCATCACTTGAGTTTTGATCTTAGCCATTCTGATGAGTATAAGATGGAATCTTAGGGTTGTTTTGATTTGAATTTACCTGATAACTAAAGATGTTGAACATTTCCTTAAGTGCTTCTTGGGTATTGGAGATTCTTCTGTTGAGAAGCCTCCATTTAGCTCTATAACCCATTTTTTAATTTGGGTGATTTGGTTTGTTTATGTGTAATGTCTTGGGTTCTTTGTATATTTTGAATATTAGTCCTCTGCCAGATACAGGGTTGGTAAATATTTTTTTCTCAATTCTGTAGGCTGTCAATTTTTCCTGTTGATAGTGTCCTTAGTCTTGCAGAAGCTTTTCAGTTTCATGAGGTCCCTTATAATTGTTGACGTTAGTATCTGATATTAGCTATTGGTGTTCTGTTCAGGAAATTGTCTCCTGTGCCAATGTGTTCAAGGAAGTTTCCCCACATTCTTTTTTTGTTAGATTTAGTGTGTCAGGTTTTA
>JANHMN010001705.1:0-10193 GCA_030674055.1 Rhabdomys pumilio
GCACCTGGGCCACTCTTAGCATCAATGATAGTGTGTGATAAATCTCTACAGAAACTGCTCCATGTTTCCCACCTACCACATTTCCCTTGAGTCCCACCTTTCCATGACACACTTCTGAAATGAGTCTGCTTAATTCTCCCCTTGTTTCTATGGAATATCCTCTATCTCTCAATGTCCAGCTTTTCCTGCTCCTATTGCTGTCCATCATATTGCCATCCATTTCAGGAGTCCAGCCTCATTGGGTACTTACTGTGTTCCCTCAGTGGTCTTCAGTATTTGTTCTCCAGCCCATGTCTGCATCTGGTTTTTATGTTACTGATGATCTTGGGCTGAAATGTAGGAGACCAGTGGGAAGATGTGTCCAGGATCTTACAGGAATATTCAGACTGTGCTCAGAGACCTCAATCCTCAAGGGAGCAAATTAGGAAGACTCTCTTGTTCAGGAGGTGTTTCTGCACTGCATTATGAAGTTGGAAACCTGAACATCTAGACGTGAGAGCATGAGTTTTGGCTATCATTGAAAAGCATATTCCCTGGAAAATTAGTGTAAAGTTCTATAAGAATTGGTTTTCATAGGAGTCAACGTTATAGGTTAAATCTTAAATCTTATGCATGCCAGAGAAGTGTTGTATTCATTCCTTAGGAGAAATTCTACTGTTTTGAACCTCAAATTTATGTTCAATTTATTGATAAAAGCTCTTATCATTCAAGTTTATATTTGAACTGCAGAAATTATTTACATGAATTCTTGTTCTACATCTTTGTAGAAGCAAGTTTAGAGCAGAGAAAAATGTATTGAGATTGTTATCAAGATGGAAGACGATAATTAAAATAGTTTGTCTTCAATGAATGTGGTCTTCTAGCTTGAAAAAGGGAAACTGAATAGTGGCAGCAAACACAGACATCAGTAACATTCCTTGTATAAATTGGATATTTTCTTTATTTACATTTCAAAGTTATTCACTTTCCCTGCTTCTTTGAGGGTGTATCCCCATCCACCCACCATTCCATTCCCACCTCCCTACCCTCAAATTTCCCTACATTGGTACATAGAGTCTTCAGAAGACAACAAGCCTCTCCTTCCATTGATGCCCTACAAGGCCATTCTCTGCTACATATGCTGCTGGAGCCTTGACTCCCTCCATTTGTATTCCTTGGTTGGTGGTTTAGTCCCTGGGAGCTCTGGTTGGTTAATATCATTGTTCTTCTTATGGGGTTGCAAACACCTTCGGCTCTTTCAGTCCTTTCTCTAACTCCTTTGTTAGGGATCCCATTGGGGACCCTGTGCTCAGTCCAATGGTTGACTGCAAGCATCCCCTCTGTATTTCTCAGTCTCCACATCCTCACCAACATCTACTGTCACCTGAGTTTTTGATCTAAGCTATTCTGACTGGTGTGAGGTGGATTCTCAGGGTTTGCATTTCCCTGATGACTAAGGATATTGAACATTTCTTTAGGTGCTTCTAGGCCATTCAGTATTCCTCAGTTGAGAACTCTTTGTTTAGCTCTGTACCCTATTTTTAATAGGGTTATTTGACTGTCTGGAGTCCAACTTCTTGAGTTCTTTGTATATATTGGATATTAGCCCTCTATTGGATGTAGGATTGGTAAAGATCTTTTCCCAATCTGTTGGTTGCCATTTTGCGCCATTGACAGTGTTCTTTGTCTTACAGAAGCCTTTTAGTTTTAGGAGGTCCCATTTGTTGATTCTTGATCTCATAGCATAAGCCATTGATGTTCTCTTCAGGAAAATTTCCCCTATACCCATGTGTTTGAGGGTCTTCCCCACTTTCTCCTCTATTAGTTTCAGTGTATCTGGTTTTAAGTGGAGGTCCTTGATCCACTTGGACTTGAGCTTTGTACAAGGAGATAAGAATGGGTCAATTTGCATTCTTCTACATGCTGACCTCCAGTTGAACCAGAAGCATTTGTTGAAAATGCTGTTTTTTCCCCACTGGATGGTTTTAGCTCCTTTGTCAAAGATCAAGTGACATTGATTCATTTCTGGGTCTTCAATTCTATTCCATTGATCTCCTAGTCTGTAACTGTACCATACAGTTTTTATTACTATTGCTCTGTAGTACAGCTTGAGGTCTGGGATGGTGTTTCCTCCAGAAGTTTTTTTTTATTGTTGAGAATAGTTTATGCTATCCTGTTTTTTTTTTTTTAAATTACAAATGAATTTTAGAATTGCTCTTTCTAACTTTGTGAAGAATTGAGTTGAAATTTGGATTGGGTTTGCATTGAATCTGCAGATTGCTTTTGGCAAGATGGCCATTTTTATTATATTAATCCTGCCAATCCATGAGCATGGGAGATCTTTCCATCTTCTAAGATCGTCTGATTTCTTTCTTCAGAGACTTGAAGTTTTTGTCATAAAGTTCTTTCACTTGCTTGGTTTGAGTCACACCAAGGTATTTTATATTGTTTGTTACTAATGTGAAGTGTGTCATTTCCCTAATTTCTTTCTCAGCCTATTTATCTGTTGTGTATATGAAGGCAACTGATTTGTTTGGGTTAGTTTTACATCCTGCCACTTTGCTTAAGTTGTTTATCAGGTTTAGGAGTTCTCTCATAGAATTTTTGGGGTCACTTAAGTATACTGTGCCCTTCCCCCAGGCCTGAGCAGGCCTGCAAGTCATTGACCACAACAAGACCAAACAGCAATAGGACCTAGAAGGAGGCATTGCCTTGCCTGTCTTGGCGCCCTGAGGTCTGCTACCGAGCTAAGAAGAATGGACTGCCTGCTGAGCTAGCCTTGACACCTTCCAGACTGCTATCTCTTTACCCAGCCCCTGGGCTGAACCAAGCAGAGACTCTGGGGGTGGGACTTCCTCTTTATATGTAAAAGCAAATTATTAAACTTTGGGCCTTCATCAGAATACTTTGTCTTGGCCCTACATTTCTCTTGCCCTCCTTCCCGTTAATTCCTAGGCTTCATCTCAGGAGAACCTGGTGATCGTGGCTGCAGGCAGCTACAGTATACTATCTTATCATCTGCAAATAGTGATATTTTGACTTCTTCCTTTCCAATGTGTATCCCTTTGACTTACCTTTGTTGTTTAATTGCTATAGCTAAAACTTCAAGTACTATATTGAATAAGTAGGGAGAGAGTGGGCAGCCTTGTCTTGTCCCTGATTTTAGTGGGGTTGCTTCAAGTTTCTCTCCATTTAGTTTGATGTTGGCTACTGGTTTGTTGTATATTGCTTTTACTATGTTTAGGTATGGACCTTGAATTGCTGATCTTTCCAAGACTTTTATCATGAAGGGTTGTTGAATTTTGTCAAATATTTTTTCAGCAGCTAATGAAATGATCATATCGTATTTTACTTTGAGTTTGTTTATGTAGTGGATTATGTTGATAGATTTCTGTGTATTGAACCGTCCCTGCATTCCTGGGATGAGCCTACTTGATTGTGATGAATAATCATTTTGATGTGTTCTTTGATTCGATTTGCAAGAATTTTATTGACTATTCTTGCAATGATATTTATAAGCAAAATTGGTCTGAAGTTGTCTTTCTTTATTGGGTCCTTGTGTAGTTTAAGTATAAGCGTAATTGTGGCTTCATAGAATAAATTGGGTAGTGTTCCTTCTGTTTCTATTTTGTGGAACAGTTTAAAGAATATTGGTATTAGGTCTTCTTTGAAGGTCTGATAGAATTCTGCACTAAAACCACCTGGTCCTGGACTTTTTTTGGTTGGGGGACTTTTAATGACTGCTTCTATTTCTTTAGGGGTTATGGAAATTTTAGATGGTTTATCTAATCCTGATTTAACTTTGGTACCTGGTATCTGTCTACAAAATTGTCCATTTCATCCAGATTTTCCAATTTGGTTTAGTATAAGCTTTTGGAGTAGAAATTGATGATTTTTTTAAAAAAATTTCCTCAGTTTTCATTGTTATGCCTCCCTTTTCATTTCTAATTTTATTAATTTGAATACTGTCTCTGTGCCCTCTGGTTAGTCTGGCTAAGAGTTTATCTGTCTTTTTTATTTTCTCAAAGAGCCAGCTCCCAGTTTTGTTGATTCTTTGTATAGTTATTTTTGTCTTCACTTGGTTGATTTCAGCCCTAAGTTTGATTATTTCCTACAGTCTACACCTCTTGGGTGTATTTGCTTCTATTTGTTCTCAAAAGCTTTCAGGAATGCAGTTAAGCTGCTAGTGTATGCTCTCTCCAATTTCTTTTTGTAGGCACTTAGAGCTATGAGTTTTCCTCTTAGCACTGCTTTCATTGTGTCCCATAAGTTTTGGTATGATGTGTTCTCATTTTCATTAAACTCTAAAAAAAAGTCTTTAATTTTTTTTTTTTTCCCTGACCAAGTTATCTTTTAGTAGAATGTTGTTCAGTTTCCACGTGTATGTGGGCTTTCCATTGTTTTTGTCGTTATTGAACACCAGTCTTAGTCCATGGTAATCTGATAGGATATATGTGATTATTTCAATCTTCTTATATCTGTTGAGGCCTGTTTTGTGACCAATTATATGATCAGTTTTGGAGAAGGTACCATGAGATGCTGAGAAGGTATTTTCTTTTGTTTTAGGGTGAAATGTTCTATAGATATCTGTTAAATCCATTTGGTTCATAACTCTGTTAGTTTCCCTCTGTCTCTGTTTAGTTTCTGTTTCCATGATGTGTCCATTGATGAGAGTTGGGTGTTGAAGCCTCCCACTATTATTGTGTGAGGTGCAATATGTGTTTTGAGCTGTAGTAGTTTCTTTTATGAATGTGACTGTCCTGACATTTAAAGCATAGATGTTCAGAATTGAGAGTTCATCTTGGTAGATTTTTCCTTTGATGAGTATGAAGCATCCTTCCTTATCTTTATTGATAACTTTTGGTTTAAAGTCAATTTTATTCTATATTAGAATGGCTATTCTAGCTTGTTTCTTGGGACCATTTGCTTGGAAAATTGTTTTCCAGCCTTTTACTCTGAGGAAGTGTCTTTCTTTATCACTGAGGTACATTTCTTGTATTCTGCCAAATTCTGGGTCTTGTTTAATTTTCCAGTCTGTTAGTCTATGTGGTTTTATTGTTTAATTGAGTCCATTGATGTTAAAAGATACTAAGGAAAAGTGATTGTTGCTTCCTATTATTTTTGTTGCTAGAATTGGAATTATGTTTATGTGGCTATCTTCTTTTGGGTTTGTTGAAAGAGGATTAATTTTTTGCTCTTTCTAGAGTGTAGTTTTCCTCCTTGTGTTGGAGTTTTCCATCAAATATCCTTTGTAAGGCTAGGTTTGTGAAAAGATATTTTGTAAATTTGGTTTTGTCATGTAATACCTTGGTTTCTCCATCTACAGTAATTGAGAGTTTTGCTTGGGTATAGTAGTTTGGGCTGGCATTTGTGTTCTGTTAGAGTCTTTATGACATCTTCCCAGGATCTTTAGGTTTTTATCGTCTCTGTTGTGAAGTCTGGTGTAATTTTTTAGGTCTGCCTTTTTATGTTACTTGACCATTTTCCCTTACTGCTTTTAATATTCTTTCTTTGTTTTGTGCATTTGGAGTTTTGATTATTATATGACAGGAGGAATTTCTTTCCTGGTCCAATGTATTTGAAGTTCTGTAGGCTTCTTGTATGCTCATGGGCATCTCTTTTTTTAGGTTAGGAAAGTTTTATTCTATAATTTTGTTGAAAGTATTTACTGGCCCTTTAAGTTGGGAATCTTCACTCTCTTCTATACCTATTATCCTTAGGTTTTGTCTTCTCATTATGTCCTGGGTTTCTTGGATTTTTTTTGTGTTAGGAGATTTTTGCTTTATGCATTTTCTTTGACTGTTGGGTCAATGTTTTCTAGGGTATCTTATGCCCCTGAGATTCTCTCTTCTATCTCTTGGTATTCTGATGGTGATCTATGATTCCTGATCTCTTTCCTAGGTTTTCTATCTCCAGAGTTGTCTTTCTTTGTGTTTTCTTTATTGTTTCTGTTTCCATTTTTCTATCCTAGATGGTCTTGTTCAATTCCTTCTCCAGTTTGATTATGTTTTTCCTGTAATTTTTTTCAGGGATGTTTGTGCTTCCTCTTTAAGTGCTTCTACCTGTTTACCTGTGTTCTCTTGAAAATTTTTTAAGGGAGTTATTTATGTCCTTTTTAAAGTCCTCTATCCCATCATGAGAAGTTAATTTCTATCTGAATCTTTCATTTCTGGTGTGATGATGTATCCAGGACTTTGTAAGGTGGGAGGACTGTGTTGTGATGATGCCAAGTAACCTTGGTTTCTGTTGCTTATGTTCTTAAACTTGCCTCTCACTATCTGGTTATCTGTAGTGCTACCTGCCCTTGCTGTTTCTGACTGTAGCCTGTCCCTTTGGTGATCTTGGTTGTGTCAGAACTCCTCAGAGTCTAGCTGTCTGTATGATCCTGTGATTCTGTGATTCTATGATCCTGAGATCCTGGGTGTGTTAGAGATCCTTGGAGTCAAGCTGCCGCTAGGATCTTGAAATTCTGGTGTGACCAAGCTCCTGAGATCCGGATGCTTAGCCAGATAATTATTCCTAATGGATATGCATGTAAACATTCTTTTTTGTAAACTTCTATTTCAATTTATGATTTGATTTTTTGGTGTGAACTTGTGATGAACTTTGTAACATGTGATCATGTACTCTGAAAGATGCATAAGTACTGAAGACAAAGACAAAGGGCTACTCACCGTTTGTCCCTTCCTTTCCTTTTCCCCTGCCTAGAATTCTTTCCTTTATTAGAATTTTTTTCCTTTTCTTCACTCAGGACCTTTCCACTTTTCCCCTTAGATAGCTCTCATAGGAAACTTTTTACACTTAGTAATAAACTCTATAATAACTTCTCTAAGTGTTTTTTTTCTTCCTGCTACCTCAGATGAGCAGGCATAAGTTAGGGCCCAGCAGTTCCTGCTGAGATGGTACAAAGGCTATTTATTTAACCCTTTGCTGGTTTTGGGCTGAGGTGCTAAGTGCCAGAAACTGCAGTTTCTGGTGTCAGAGGATCGTAGAGGGCAGGTCAGCTACAGTAGCATAATAACGTAGATAAGTAAACTTTTATTATACAGCAACCCTAAATATCTTGTAAGACCAAGTCTTACCTGCCACCGATCCTCTTCCCCTCCACTGCCTCAAGAAGAAGAAGAAGAAAGAACACTTCCCATCATGCCGGGTCTGGCACCCCCCCCCCCCCCCCCCCGCACCAAAATATGGGCAACTTCAGCTGCCCAGCCATTTTGAATGGATATTTTGTCTTCCCCCTTTCTTCCTTCCTTCCCTCAGCCTCCATCAGATTCAGCATACTGTGAAGTACGTTTTGTTCTCTTCCCTGACACTTTCTCACAGCTCTACCATCACAGGTCCCATTGTTTCTTCCTCCTTCTGCCTGTGGATTAGTAGGAAGTGTCATAAAATGGGGATGGCCACACTCTTACCTACTAAACTGAGCTCCCTTTGTAAAGCTGGTTCATAGGTATAGTACCAGGTCCTTAGCCTCTCTCACCTCAAGGGCTCCAATTACGATGACAATATTTTCTATTTTGTAGTATTAGTTCACCAGTTATCTACACACAGTAATGTTTTGAAGTGCTTATTTTGTTTGAAACAGCAATCATAAAATTTTTGTTTATATATCCTCTTAGATAACAGAAATCTGTCTGGCTTCCATATTTTTACATTACTAGCTAATATTTTATAATACTTGTATGTAGTTGGTAAGAGCTCATTTTCAGAGGTGATATAGCAGGTTTACAACAGTTCACCATACACGCCATGCACCTACATTTTTAATGATTTAATAATTGATGTCAGTGATTTGAGAATATATTCTTTAACAGATATTTTCATCAATACATTTGTTGCTGCTAACTCATTTTAAAAATTTTTTGCCTCCAATAAAGTTTTGACTGTGAAATATATTGTGTTTAAAATTATTTTAATATTTATTCTATTATAAATATACATTACAAAACATACATACATATTTAAATATGTGTTTTCAAAATAGCTATCCTGTGCTATTTTTAAAGAGCCCAAGAATTTGACAGAGAGCAAGTTGGGTATATAGGAGTGTTGGAAGAAATGAAAGGGAAAGGTGCAATGATATAATAATAAGCTCAAAAATAAAAGAAATGGTTTCTAAAATTGAAAATTCATTGAGTATATAATTTATATAAACAATCAAAGCATTGAAAATGCATATATTACTTGAAAAAAATCTAAGTAGGAACTAATCTCTTAATGAGATCAATAGGTTTTGATCCCAGATAACTGTTTGTTAATACGTGAGACTTAGGTCGGCTTGCATTTTACTTTCTCTTTTTCCTGTAAATGTTAATACTAGAAAGTTTGATAACAGAAACAGGAAAGTGACATTGGTGCTCTTCTGTTACTGCCCAGAGCCACTGCTGAGTGGATGCATCTGGAGCCAAATCACATAGTTTACCTGAACTCATTATGGAATTAGTTAAACCGTTCTTCGTATTTTCATTTTCCCAAACTCCCAGCTTCTCAAACTTATCCCACTTCAGCTCTTGATACGTAGTGTTCATTTGTTTTTCCATGTAGCACGAATATTTGTGTTTTATTCTTTCTCTTCTCCCTTCCCCTCTCCCTCTTGCTCCAGCCCTGCTCACTCCTGGCCTATTTCATTCTTTCTTTAATTGGTTTCCTAGTTCATGACGTTTATCCATTATTATGGGTAGAAATGATATAAAAATCTTGTATTTAATTGAATTCTAGCATTTAATATTGAAAGAGACATACAAAGGCTATAGCTTCAGAGAGCATGTGTATCTGAAATGTAAATAAAATATTCAATAAAAAAAGAATTTCGAGTTTGTAAAATGAAATCATGTACTTTATCATATGTTCAAAAAACTGTGACAAAGGAAAAAAAGCTTTATATTTTAAAAATGTTTTTCTCACTCTCAAAGGCAAATATTTAGAGAAAAGCAAATCTATGCTTTAAAGTATATCTCTTTTAATTTCTAGTCAAGCAATAATGTCTCTTTTGTTAGCTGGGCATTTCTATTAAGCAAATGTTCTACTCGACATTCTTGCTATGCACAGTTTTATGGTAGTAATATTTATGCTTTAGTCCATATTACATATATAAAATTAGTCTTTTAAATATAAACGTCAGTCTTCAGTGAACCTTTCTCTGCAAGAGAAGGCGAGTGATTCCCTGGCGGATCTGCTTGGTCTTTGCACTGTAAATGATGGGGTTCATCACAGGAGGTGCCAGCAGGTAGATATTGGCCATGAGAACGTGGACCAGTGGAGAGGCATGCTTGGCAAAGCGGTGAGTCATAGACACACCAACCATAGGGACATAGAGAACCAGAACAGCCAGCATGTGGGACAGACAGTTGTTGAGAGCCCGAAGTCGTTCAGTCCAAGTGGCTGTGTTCAAGACACTTTTCAGGATAAGTGCATAGGAGAGCACAATGAGCAGAGGGTCTAACACAATAATGAGCAGGACCAGAGCAAATCCATACCAGCTGTTGACCCTGATGTCAGCGCAGACCAGGTGAATCATATCCTGGTGGAGGCAGTAGGAGTGAGAGAGAAGGTGAGAATGGCAGAAGGGCAGGCGCTTGAGCAGGAAAAGGGAGGGAAGAACAGCCAAGACACAGCGGCAAATGATGGCTATCCCCATTTTACCAATGACTTCACTGGTGAGGATGGAGGCATAGTGCAGTGGGCGGCAGATGGCCACATAACGGTCAAAGGACATGGCCAATAAAACAGATGACTCAATGAAAGAGAACCCATGGAGGAAGAAAAACTGTGCAAAGCAAGCTTCAAAGCTGATTTCCCGGATGTTGAACCACAGGAGTTGCATAACAGTAGGGAGCGTGGTGAGAGCGAGGCCCAGGTCAGTGAGGGCCAGCATGGAGAGGAAGAGGTACATGGGCTGGTGGAGAGATGGCTCTGTGCAAATAACAGTGAGGATGGTGGTGTTGCCCGTGATGGAGATGGTGTAGAGGCAGAAGAAGGGGATGGAGATCCAGAGATGGATATCCTCAAATCCGGGGATGCCAGTGAGGATGAAGTAGAAAGGATTGCGAGTGGTGTTAGTTATTTCTGACATACTTGATGGATACAACATACAGAATCTGCAATACATTTTAAAAACAGCACCAGTATGAGATCATTTTTCTTTCAGTCAATATAATCAAGAAGTGTATGTTACAGATTGCCCCTGAGAAATGCAATACTGTGTCATTCAA
>JANHMN010001706.1:0-10193 GCA_030674055.1 Rhabdomys pumilio
TTGAATGACACAGTATTGCATTTCTCAGGGGCAATCTGTAACATACACTTCTTGATTATATTGACTGAAAGAAAAATGATACTGAACTGGTTCTGTTTTTAATGTATATTGCAGATTCTGTATGTTGTGTCCATCAAGTATGTCAGAAATAACTAACACCACTCACAATCCTTTCTACTTCATCCTCACTGGCATCCCCGGATTTGAGAATATCCATCTCTGGATCTCCATCCCCTTCTTCTGCCTCTACACCATCTCCATCATGGGCAACACCACCATCCTCACCGTTATTCGCACAGAGCCATCTCTCCACCAGCCCATGTACCTCTTCCTCTCCATGCTGGCCCTCACTGACCTGGGCCTCGCTCTCACCACGCTCCCTACTGTCATGCAACTCCTCTGGTTCAACATCCGGGAAATCAGCTTTGAAGCCTGCTTTGCACAGTTTTTCTTCCTCCATGGGTTCTCCTTCATGGAGTCATCTGTTTTATTGGCCATGTCCTTTGACCGTTATGTGGCCATCTGCCACCCACTGCACTATGCCTCCATCCTCACCAGTGAAGTCATTGGTAGAATGGGAATAGCCATCATTTGCCGCTGTGTCTTGGCTGTTCTTCCCTCCCTTTTCCTGCTCAAGCGCCTGCCCTTCTGCCATTCTCACCTTCTCTCTCACTCCTACTGCCTCCACCAGGATATGATTCACCTGGTCTGCGCTGACATCAGGGTCAACAGCTGGTATGGATTTGCTCTGGTCCTGCTCATTATTGTGTTAGACCCTCTGCTCATTGTGCTCTCCTATGCACTTATCCTGAAAAGTGTCTTGAACACAGCCACTTGGACTGAACGACTTCGGGCTCTCAACAACTGTCTGTCCCACATGCTGGCTGTTCTGGTTCTCTATGTCCCTATGGTTGGTGTGTCTATGACTCACCGCTTTGCCAAGCATGCCTCTCCACTGGTCCACGTTCTCATGGCCAATATCTACCTGCTGGCACCTCCTGTGATGAACCCCATCATTTACAGTGCAAAGACCAAGCAGATCCGCCAGGGAATCACTCGCCTTCTCTTGCAGAGAAAGGTTCACTGAAGACTGACGTTTATATTTAAAAGACTAATTTTATATATGTAATATGGACTAAAGCATAAATATTACTACCATAAAACTGTGCATAGCAAGAATGTCGAGTAGAACATTTGCTTAATAGAAATGCCCAGCTAACAAAAGAGACATTATTGCTTGACTAGAAATTAAAAGAGATATACTTTAAAGCATAGATTTGCTTTTCTCTAAATATTTGCCTTTGAGAGTGAGAAAAACATTTTTAAAATATAAAGCTTTTTTTCCTTTGTCACAGTTTTTTGAACATATGATAAAGTACATGATTTCATTTTACAAACTCGAAATTCTTTTTTTATTGAATATTTTATTTACATTTCAGATACACATGCTCTCTGAAGCTATAGCCTTTGTATGTCTCTTTCAATATTAAATGCTAGAATTCAATTAAATACAAGATTTTTATATCATTTCTACCCATAATAATGGATAAACGTCATGAACTAGGAAACCAATTAAAGAAAGAATGAAATAGGCCAGGAGTGAGCAGGGCTGGAGCAAGAGGGAGAGGGGAAGGGAGAAGAGAAAGAATAAAACACAAATATTCGTGCTACATGGAAAAACAAATGAACACTACGTATCAAGAGCTGAAGTGGGATAAGTTTGAGAAGCTGGGAGTTTGGGAAAATGAAAATACGAAGAACGGTTTAACTAATTCCATAATGAGTTCAGGTAAACTATGTGATTTGGCTCCAGATGCATCCACTCAGCAGTGGCTCTGGGCAGTAACAGAAGAGCACCAATGTCACTTTCCTGTTTCTGTTATCAAACTTTCTAGTATTAACATTTACAGGAAAAAGAGAAAGTAAAATGCAAGCCGACCTAAGTCTCACGTATTAACAAACAGTTATCTGGGATCAAAACCTATTGATCTCATTAAGAGATTAGTTCCTACTTAGATTTTTTTCAAGTAATATATGCATTTTCAATGCTTTGATTGTTTATATAAATTATATACTCAATGAATTTTCAATTTTAGAAACCATTTCTTTTATTTTTGAGCTTATTATTATATCATTGCACCTTTCCCTTTCATTTCTTCCAACACTCCTATATACCCAACTTGCTCTCTGTCAAATTCTTGGGCTCTTTAAAAATAGCACAGGATAGCTATTTTGAAAACACATATTTAAATATGTATGTATGTTTTGTAATGTATATTTATAATAGAATAAATATTAAAATAATTTTAAACACAATATATTTCACAGTCAAAACTTTATTGGAGGCAAAAAATTTTTAAAATGAGTTAGCAGCAACAAATGTATTGATGAAAATATCTGTTAAAGAATATATTCTCAAATCACTGACATCAATTATTAAATCATTAAAAATGTAGGTGCATGGCGTGTATGGTGAACTGTTGTAAACCTGCTATATCACCTCTGAAAATGAGCTCTTACCAACTACATACAAGTATTATAAAATATTAGCTAGTAATGTAAAAATATGGAAGCCAGACAGATTTCTGTTATCTAAGAGGATATATAAACAAAAATTTTATGATTGCTGTTTCAAACAAAATAAGCACTTCAAAACATTACTGTGTGTAGATAACTGGTGAACTAATACTACAAAATAGAAAATATTGTCATCGTAATTGGAGCCCTTGAGGTGAGAGAGGCTAAGGACCTGGTACTATACCTATGAACCAGCTTTACAAAGGGAGCTCAGTTTAGTAGGTAAGAGTGTGGCCATCCCCATTTTATGACACTTCCTACTAATCCACAGGCAGAAGGAGGAAGAAACAATGGGACCTGTGATGGTAGAGCTGTGAGAAAGTGTCAGGGAAGAGAACAAAACGTACTTCACAGTATGCTGAATCTGATGGAGGCTGAGGGAAGGAAGGAAGAAAGGGGGAAGACAAAATATCCATTCAAAATGGCTGGGCAGCTGAAGTTGCCCATATTTTGGTGCGGGGGGGGGGGGGGGGGGGTGCCAGACCCGGCATGATGGGAAGTGTTCTTTCTTCTTCTTCTTCTTGAGGCAGTGGAGGGGAAGAGGATCGGTGGCAGGTAAGACTTGGTCTTACAAGATATTTAGGGTTGCTGTATAATAAAAGTTTACTTATCTACGTTATTATGCTACTGTAGCTGACCTGCCCTCTACGATCCTCTGACACCAGAAACTGCAGTTTCTGGCACTTAGCACCTCAGCCCAAAACCAGCAAAGGGTTAAATAAATAGCCTTTGTACCATCTCAGCAGGAACTGCTGGGCCCTAACTTATGCCTGCTCATCTGAGGTAGCAGGAAGAAAAAAAACACTTAGAGAAGTTATTATAGAGTTTATTACTAAGTGTAAAAAGTTTCCTATGAGAGCTATCTAAGGGGAAAAGTGGAAAGGTCCTGAGTGAAGAAAAGGAAAAAAATTCTAATAAAGGAAAGAATTCTAGGCAGGGGAAAAGGAAAGGAAGGGACAAACGGTGAGTAGCCCTTTGTCTTTGTCTTCAGTACTTATGCATCTTTCAGAGTACATGATCACATGTTACAAAGTTCATCACAAGTTCACACCAAAAAATCAAATCATAAATTGAAATAGAAGTTTACAAAAAAGAATGTTTACATGCATATCCATTAGGAATAATTATCTGGCTAAGCATCCGGATCTCAGGAGCTTGGTCACACCAGAATTTCAAGATCCTAGCGGCAGCTTGACTCCAAGGATCTCTAACACACCCAGGATCTCAGGATCATAGAATCACAGAATCACAGGATCATACAGACAGCTAGACTCTGAGGAGTTCTGACACAACCAAGATCACCAAAGGGACAGGCTACAGTCAGAAACAGCAAGGGCAGGTAGCACTACAGATAACCAGATAGTGAGAGGCAAGTTTAAGAACATAAGCAACAGAAACCAAGGTTACTTGGCATCATCACAACACAGTCCTCCCACCTTACAAAGTCCTGGATACATCATCACACCAGAAATGAAAGATTCAGATAGAAATTAACTTCTCATGATGGGATAGAGGACTTTAAAAAGGACATAAATAACTCCCTTAAAAAATTTTCAAGAGAACACAGGTAAACAGGTAGAAGCACTTAAAGAGGAAGCACAAACATCCCTGAAAAAAATTACAGGAAAAACATAATCAAACTGGAGAAGGAATTGAACAAGACCATCTAGGATAGAAAAATGGAAACAGAAACAATAAAGAAAACACAAAGAAAGACAACTCTGGAGATAGAAAACCTAGGAAAGAGATCAGGAATCATAGATCACCATCAGAATACCAAGAGATAGAAGAGAGAATCTCAGGGGCATAAGATACCCTAGAAAACATTGACCCAACAGTCAAAGAAAATGCATAAAGCAAAAATCTCCTAACACAAAAAAAATCCAAGAAACCCAGGACATAATGAGAAGACAAAACCTAAGGATAATAGGTATAGAAGAGAGTGAAGATTCCCAACTTAAAGGGCCAGTAAATACTTTCAACAAAATTATAGAATAAAACTTTCCTAACCTAAAAAAAGAGATGCCCATGAGCATACAAGAAGCCTACAGAACTTCAAATACATTGGACCAGGAAAGAAATTCCTCCTGTCATATAATAATCAAAACTCCAAATGCACAAAACAAAGAAAGAATATTAAAAGCAGTAAGGGAAAATGGTCAAGTAACATAAAAAGGCAGACCTAAAAAATTACACCAGACTTCACAACAGAGACGATAAAAACCTAAAGATCCTGGGAAGATGTCATAAAGACTCTAACAGAACACAAATGCCAGCCCAAACTACTATACCCAAGCAAAACTCTCAATTACTGTAGATGGAGAAACCAAGGTATTACATGACAAAACCAAATTTACAAAATATCTTTTCACAAACCTAGCCTTACAAAGGATATTTGATGGAAAACTCCAACACAAGGAGGAAAACTACACTCTAGAAAGAGCAAAAAATTAATCCTCTTTCAACAAACCCAAAAGAAGATAGCCACATAAACATAATTCCAATTCTAGCAACAAAAATAATAGGAAGCAACAATCACTTTTCCTTAGTATCTTTTAACATCAATGGACTCAATTAAACAATAAAACCACATAGACTAACAGACTGGAAAATTAAACAAGACCCAGAATTTGGCAGAATACAAGAAATGTACCTCAGTGATAAAGAAAGACACTTCCTCAGAGTAAAAGGCTGGAAAACAATTTTCCAAGCAAATGGTCCCAAGAAACAAGCTAGAATAGCCATTCTAATATAGAATAAAATTGACTTTAAACCAAAAGTTATCAATAAAGATAAGGAAGGATGCTTCATACTCATCAAAGGAAAAATCTACCAAGATGAACTCTCAATTCTGAACATCTATGCTTTAAATGTCAGGACAGTCACATTCATAAAAGAAACTACTACAGCTCAAAACACATATTGCACCTCACACAATAATAGTGGGAGGCTTCAACACCCAACTCTCATCAATGGACACATCATGGAAACAGAAACTAAACAGAGACAGAGGGAAACTAACAGAGTTATGAACCAAATGGATTTAACAGATATCTATAGAACATTTCACCCTAAAACAAAAGAAAATACCTTCTCAGCATCTCATGGTACCTTCTCCAAAACTGATCATATAATTGGTCACAAAACAGGCCTCAACAGATATAAGAAGATTGAAATAATCACATATATCCTATCAGATTACCATGGACTAAGACTGGTGTTCAATAACGACAAAAACAATGGAAAGCCCACATACACGTGGAAACTGAACAACATTCTACTAAAAGATAACTTGGTCAGGGAAAAAAAAAAAAATTAAAGACTTTTTTTTAGAGTTTAATGAAAATGAGAACACATCATACCAAAACTTATGGGACACAATGAAAGCAGTGCTAAGAGGAAAACTCATAGCTCTAAGTGCCTACAAAAAGAAATTGGAGAGAGCATACACTAGCAGCTTAACTGCATTCCTGAAAGCTTTTGAGAACAAATAGAAGCAAATACACCCAAGAGGTGTAGACTGTAGGAAATAATCAAACTTAGGGCTGAAATCAACCAAGTGAAGACAAAAATAACTATACAAAGAATCAACAAAACTGGGAGCTGGCTCTTTGAGAAAATAAAAAAGACAGATAAACTCTTAGCCAGACTAACCAGAGGGCACAGAGACAGTATTCAAATTAATAAAATTAGAAATGAAAAGGGAGGCATAACAATGAAAACTGAGGAAATTTTTTTAAAAAAATCATCAATTTCTACTCCAAAAGCTTATACTAAACCAAATTGGAAAATCTGGATGAAATGGACAATTTTGTAGACAGATACCAGGTACCAAAGTTAAATCAGGATTAGATAAACCATCTAAAATTTCCATAACCCCTAAAGAAATAGAAGCAGTCATTAAAAGTCCCCCAACCAAAAAAAGTCCAGGACCAGGTGGTTTTAGTGCAGAATTCTATCAGACCTTCAAAGAAGACCTAATACCAATATTCTTTAAACTGTTCCACAAAATAGAAACAGAAGGAACACTACCCAATTTATTCTATGAAGCCACAATTACGCTTATACTTAAACTACACAAGGACCCAATAAAGAAAGACAACTTCAGACCAATTTTGCTTATAAATATCATTGCAAGAATAGTCAATAAAATTCTTGCAAATCGAATCAAAGAACACATCAAAATGATTATTCATCACAATCAAGTAGGCTCATCCCAGGAATGCAGG
Source organism: Rhabdomys pumilio (assembly GCA_030674055.1). Lineage (NCBI taxonomy): Eukaryota > Metazoa > Chordata > Mammalia > Rodentia > Muridae > Rhabdomys > Rhabdomys pumilio. The sequence continues at coordinate 6,807 of JANHMN010001706.1, forward strand.
GACGGTTCAATACACAGAAATCTATCAACATAATCCACTACATAAACAAACTCAAAGTAAAATACGATATGATCATTTCATTAGCTGCTGAAAAAATATTTGACAAAATTCAACAACCCTTCATGATAAAAGTCTTGGAAAGATCAGCAATTCAAGGTCCATACCTAAACATAGTAAAAGCAATATACAACAAACCAGTAGCCAACATCAAACTAAATGGAGAGAAACTTGAAGCAACCCCACTAAAATCAGGGACAAGACAAGGCTGCCCACTCTCTCCCTACTTATTCAATATAGTACTTGAAGTTTTAGCTATAGCAATTAAACAACAAAGGTAAGTCAAAGGGATACACATTGGAAAGGAAGAAGTCAAAATATCACTATTTGCAGATGATAAGATAGTATACTGTAGCTGCCTGCAGCCACGATCACCAGGTTCTCCTGAGATGAAGCCTAGGAATTAACGGGAAGGAGGGCAAGAGAAATGTAGGGCCAAGACAAAGTATTCTGATGAAGGCCCAAAGTTTAATAATTTGCTTTTACATATAAAGAGGAAGTCCCACCCCCAGAGTCTCTGCTTGGTTCAGCCCAGGGGCTGGGTAAAGAGATAGCAGTCTGGAAGGTGTCAAGGCTAGCTCAGCAGGCAGTCCATTCTTCTTAGCTCGGTAGCAGACCTCAGGGCGCCAAGACAGGCAAGGCAATGCCTCCTTCTAGGTCCTATTGCTGTTTGGTCTTGTTGTGGTCAATGACTTGCAGGCCTGCTCAGGCCTGGGGGAAGGGCACAGTATACTTAAGTGACCCCAAAAATTCTATGAGAGAACTCCTAAACCTGATAAACAACTTAAGCAAAGTGGCAGGATGTAAAACTAACCCAAACAAATCAGTTGCCTTCATATACACAACAGATAAATAGGCTGAGAAAGAAATTAGGGAAATGACACACTTCACATTAGTAACAAACAATATAAAATACCTTGGTGTGACTCAAACCAAGCAAGTGAAAGAACTTTATGACAAAAACTTCAAGTCTCTGAAGAAAGAAATCAGACGATCTTAGAAGATGGAAAGATCTCCCATGCTCATGGATTGGCAGGATTAATATAATAAAAATGGCCATCTTGCCAAAAGCAATCTGCAGATTCAATGCAAACCCAATCCAAATTTCAACTCAATTCTTCACAAAGTTAGAAAGAGCAATTCTAAAATTCATTTGTAATTTAAAAAAAAAAAAACAGGATAGCATAAACTATTCTCAACAATAAAAAAAAACTTCTGGAGGAAACACCATCCCAGACCTCAAGCTGTACTACAGAGCAATAGTAATAAAAACTGTATGGTACAGTTACAGACTAGGAGATCAATGGAATAGAATTGAAGACCCAGAAATGAATCAATGTCACTTGATCTTTGACAAAGGAGCTAAAACCATCCAGTGGGGAAAAAACAGCATTTTCAACAAATGCTTCTGGTTCAACTGGAGGTCAGCATGTAGAAGAATGCAAATTGACCCATTCTTATCTCCTTGTACAAAGCTCAAGTCCAAGTGGATCAAGGACCTCCACTTAAAACCAGATACACTGAAACTAATAGAGGAGAAAGTGGGGAAGACCCTCAAACACATGGGTATAGGGGAAATTTTCCTGAAGAGAACATCAATGGCTTATGCTATGAGATCAAGAATCAACAAATGGGACCTCCTAAAACTAAAAGGCTTCTGTAAGACAAAGAACACTGTCAATGGCGCAAAATGGCAACCAACAGATTGGGAAAAGATCTTTACCAATCCTACATCCAATAGAGGGCTAATATCCAATATATACAAAGAACTCAAGAAGTTGGACTCCAGACAGTCAAATAACCCTATTAAAAATAGGGTACAGAGCTAAACAAAGAGTTCTCAACTGAGGAATACTGAATGGCCTAGAAGCACCTAAAGAAATGTTCAATATCCTTAGTCATCAGGGAAATGCAAACCCTGAGAATCCACCTCACACCAGTCAGAATAGCTTAGATCAAAAACTCAGGTGACAGTAGATGTTGGTGAGGATGTGGAGACTGAGAAATACAGAGGGGATGCTTGCAGTCAACCATTGGACTGAGCACAGGGTCCCCAATGGGATCCCTAACAAAGGAGTTAGAGAAAGGACTGAAAGAGCCGAAGGTGTTTGCAACCCCATAAGAAGAACAATGATATTAACCAACCAGAGCTCCCAGGGACTAAACCACCAACCAAGGAATACAAATGGAGGGAGTCAAGGCTCCAGCAGCATATGTAGCAGAGAATGGCCTTGTAGGGCATCAATGGAAGGAGAGGCTTGTTGTCTTCTGAAGACTCTATGTACCAATGTAGGGAAATTTGAGGGTAGGGAGGTGGGAATGGAATGGTGGGTGGATGGGGATACACCCTCAAAGAAGCAGGGAAAGTGAATAACTTTGAAATGTAAATAAAGAAAATATCCAATTTATACAAGGAATGTTACTGATGTCTGTGTTTGCTGCCACTATTCAGTTTCCCTTTTTCAAGCTAGAAGACCACATTCATTGAAGACAAACTATTTTAATTATCGTCTTCCATCTTGATAACAATCTCAATACATTTTTCTCTGCTCTAAACTTGCTTCTACAAAGATGTAGAACAAGAATTCATGTAAATAATTTCTGCAGTTCAAATATAAACTTGAATGATAAGAGCTTTTATCAATAAATTGAACATAAATTTGAGGTTCAAAACAGTAGAATTTCTCCTAAGGAATGAATACAACACTTCTCTGGCATGCATAAGATTTAAGATTTAACCTATAACGTTGACTCCTATGAAAACCAATTCTTATAGAACTTTACACTAATTTTCCAGGGAATATGCTTTTCAATGATAGCCAAAACTCATGCTCTCACGTCTAGATGTTCAGGTTTCCAACTTCATAATGCAGTGCAGAAACACCTCCTGAACAAGAGAGTCTTCCTAATTTGCTCCCTTGAGGATTGAGGTCTCTGAGCACAGTCTGAATATTCCTGTAAGATCCTGGACACATCTTCCCACTGGTCTCCTACATTTCAGCCCAAGATCATCAGTAACATAAAAACCAGATGCAGACATGGGCTGGAGAACAAATACTGAAGACCACTGAGGGAACACAGTAAGTACCCAATGAGGCTGGACTCCTGAAATGGATGGCAATATGATGGACAGCAATAGGAGCAGGAAAAGCTGGACATTGAGAGATAGAGGATATTCCATAGAAACAAGGGGAGAATTAAGCAGACTCATTTCAGAAGTGTGTCATGGAAAGGTGGGACTCAAGGGAAATGTGGTAGGTGGGAAACATGGAGCAGTTTCTGTAGAGATTTATCACACACTATCATTGATGCTAAGAGTGGCCCAGGTGC
>JANHMN010001707.1:0-10186 GCA_030674055.1 Rhabdomys pumilio
CAGGATGACCTCCCTACACCCATGTTCCCTTGTTACTAATCAACAGAGACTCAGTGTGTGGGGACAGGCTATCTTGCTTCTCTGAACTATCACAGTATCTCAAGACTTGGTACTATTTGTGTGTAGATATCTTTAAGCAGTTAATAATTAACTTTGTATGATGTTTGAATAAGGTAAAATAACAAGAGTGGACTACCTGGGTGTGCTTTCAATAATTAGAGGTTACATATAATACTAACAATAATAATATAAAAATAAAATAATAATAAGATTAATATAATAACCTTAATATAATCATAACAAATATTTAATATTAATAATATTATTAATATAATAATAATAAAATAATATTTTCAGGGCCCGAGCTGCCCCACGTTGTGTGCCAAAAATGTTGTGGACCACGCTACCTGACATTTGGGGTCCATAATGTGGCGGACTGCTCTGTCATCATTGGACCCGAACTGCCAAAAGCTTTGCGGGCTAAACTGTTAGAGCCGTACTGCCTCAAGCAGTTCTGGTCCACAAGTCATGGTTAAGCAAGAGAGAGAGTGAGGATGGATATGAAGAATGGAGACCAGACAGAGTGTGATTCAATCCCATTTATTCTTCAGTCGCTCTTCCTAGTCCAAGTCCCAAGTCTTGAGTTCCTAGTCACTAGTTCCTAGTCCCTAGTGCCTCCAAGTTCCAAGTTTCCAGTTCCAAGTTCTCTTCCAAGTGCCTGCTACCTAATGCCTAATAACTAAGTCCAAGTTGTACTCATGTCAAGTAATCTGTTGTCTGGTAATTTCTTCTGTCTGCCTCTCACCTTTTATATATCTCACTTCTAAGTCATGCCTCTATGTCACACCCTTAAGTCATGCCCTGAGGTCAAGCCCTTAGTCTTATCTCTAAACCACACCTTAAGTCACGCCCTTAAGTCTCAGCTCTAAATCACACCTTTAAGTCTCACACACCCAAGGGAAAATCCTGGGCATCTAAAGTAAGATGCTATCAGAGTGTGCTCAGCTGTTGCAGGCTATTGTAACCAAATCTCTTGTTAGGGTATATGGCTCAAAATGGCTGCAAGGATGATAGCCACCTTCTGTCAGCTTCCCACATAATATGAATGATAATATTAATATAATGACAATAATAATGATAATAAAAGTAAAATAATAATAATTAACTTATTATGATGTTTGATTAAACTACCTGGGTGTTAGCCAACCAACAGAGACCACACTTCATGACCTCTGATCATCAATTTCTGCCTTAGACTACATAAAGTATTTTTACATGGCAATTATTTTATTTCTAGGTAAGTATGTGCTCAAAATATATTTTTATATTCATAATAGTCTTTATATTTATATTAATATTTACATTTACTAAATCAATATTTATTGAATTATTATTTATCAATTTATTAATATTTAGATTTGTATTAGATTTACATTAATATCAATATTAATATTTATGCTTACATTTACATTTATATTTACATTAATAATTATATTCATATTAATACTTATATTTTTTATTTTTTACATTTCATTTATATTTAAATTTGTATTTATATCAATATTAATATTTACATTTGTATTCACATTTATATGAATATTTATAATTGCATCTATAATTATGTATATGTATATTAATATTCACATTTCATTTACACTTCTACTTACATCTATATTCATATTCATATTGATAATTGTATTTATAATTTTCTCAATAAAATTGAAAACATTGTTGAAAATACTGGTGATAAAAATTAAGAACCATAGTGAAAATGTGATGAAAATGTATAAAACAAATATGGAAATAGTTTGCTTAAAATGAGGACAAATCCAAAAATTATATATTAAAATGTAGAATCTATTTTTAAAATTCCTAAAAATGTTTAAGTTTGAAACTGAAAAATTTCTTATGAAATTGAATGTGATTAAAAAAAATTGATAAAATTCAATATTTGTATGGAAAAAATATTTGATAAGATTGACGACATTACTGAAAAAACTATTAATAAAAATTAAATCAATAAAAAGCATCGAGTAATAAAAATAAAAAAGAAACAATAAAAAATTAATAAAAAACAGAAAATATTTTAAGACTCCTACACAAACAGAATATAAATAAATAAAATATGCAACAACAAAACTATTAAAAATTCACTAAGTGCAAATGATTATTTGTGTACCTCAAGGCAAAATTCAAATCCCATAAGACACACAGTTATATAAATTATAAGGTTTTTTATAATACATAATTTATGTAATTGTATATAATTTATATATTTTATATAATTTATAAGTTTTTATAATTTATATAATTTACATAATTTTTATATATAAGTAATATAATTTTGCTATAGTATGTTATTTAAAATATATAATTCATATAATTTATATAATTTATGTTTTACATAATTTATATAATTTTACATAATTTATGTATTTATATAATTTAATAATTTAAATTATTTCATATGATTTGTATAATCATATGCAATTCATATAATTTACTAAATTTTCATTTTATACATATGTAAATATATAATATATAATATTATATAATATATAATACATATATTATATATTTTTATAATAATATATGTAATAAAAACATATATATTATTAAATAAATGTATATATAATATATGTAGTATACATATATACATATATATATACAAACTTTGGTTTTATATGTATACCTATAAAATAATATGTAATATATACTATATTAATATATGTAATACATCTAATGTACAACATATACGATACTATATATACATATAGTATAAAATATATAATATAAAAATTTATTTAATAAATAATACATATATTATAAAATACATAATAAAACATTATAAATAAAACATTATATATAATATATAAAGCATGTATTTTATATTATATAATATATATTAACATATGTAATAATATATATATATATATATATATATATATATATATATATATATATATATTTATATATATATATATACACACAAAATAGTATGGTAACTGCTTGCCTAGAGCACAATACAACCCTGGTTACCAGCTTCTGTTTGGTCAGACTACAGCTAATACACAGTGTCCTGACAGGATAGATACTGTTTTCCTGCTGCAGCCAGCTCAGCCACAAGGCTTCCACAGGCTACATGTCCCGGGGCTTTCTGTGCTCATGTGAACTATAGGGGACATGGCAAAAACCATAATGTGGTGTGTACATATAGAAAATCATAATAATAATAACAATAACAGTAATAATAATGACAAAAGTAAATTATTCTTATATATAATTACATATATATTTCATTTTATATATACATATAATAAAATGTATAAAATAAATCGAATTTATTATGTATTTATAAGATAGTATACTACATGTTATATATATATATATATACCACATATATTAAATATATATTATATGATTTTACAACATATAAATACATATATATTAAATTCATTATATATAGGTAATTAAGAGTATATTGATAGTCTATTGTAAATATACGATATATAATACAGTATATAATACAGTATATTATGATGGATACATGTATGCTATAATAGTATATATATATATATATATATATATATATATATATAATAGTACAATATATATTAATACATATATATTAAATGTATTATATTTAGATAACATTATAGTACAATACATATTAATAATATATATTATGTATATGAAATATATAACAAAACACTATAATATATATTAAATATAAATATAACAGTAAAATATATATTAAATATTTTTAAAAGTATATTATTAGTTGATAAGAATCATTTAATATAATATATACTATGTATAACGTATATTAGGTAATATAACATATATTAGGTTAAGTCTATTATCTATTTATTAAATATTATACACTATATTATATATTATACATTATATACATTATATATTATATACATTATATTGAATGTTATATTTTACATATTACATGTCTTATGTATTATATATATCACATACTGTATACCATATATCATATACCATACATCATATATTGTATATCATATATCATATATTTCATCCTGATCACTTTGTACTGTTACTATCCCTACCCCAGGAAACCTCCATACATTTTAGGCTAACCTGAGATAACTCGCCCATCCCCAAAACCAAGAGAAACAAAACAGCACCTCCATAGGGTCAAACTATTTTTCTTCCCACATGCTCTCACCCCATTGATTCTTGGTATATTTAATGTATACAGTATATTTTATGTGCATGGTACATTTAATGTATATTATATTTAATCTATATGCTATATTTATTATATACAGTGTATTTAATGTATACAGTACATTTAATGAATACAGTATATTTTATATATATGGTGTATTTAATATATATGATATATTTAATATGTATTGTGTACTTAGTATACATGGCATTAATATATGGCATGATATGGTTGGGGTAGTTGGAGTGAATTTGGTTTTATATATATATATACATATATATATATATCTATTACATATATACTATATTATACATATTATATACATTATACTACTGTATATAACATTTAATTTTATATTTTTATTATATTATATTGATATATTGTATTGAGGTACTACATATTAATATTATATTAATGTGTATGTCATATTATACTATATTATATATGCATGATATATTATATATAATATAACATAGCATAATTGTATTACTATATTACATTATATTAATTAAGATATTACAACACAATACTATATTTGTATAATATAATACATGAAAATATTATATTATGCTATATAGTATATTATATATTATACATTATATGTTATATCATACATACTGATAGTAATAAATATACATTCATATCTATAATGTATAATATTGGTGCCATGACTCACTAGCTGCTTGCCTGCTATAGAAGAATCCTGGTTCTCTTCCTATGTCAACCGTAGATGTCCACCTTTCCAGAATCACCATGTGATGTCATGCCTGTGCTATCACATTGATGATTTCACACACATGATGTCATACTCATAATGTTATAGCGATGATTTCACTCCTGTGATGTCATGTCCATGATTTCACAGCTATGATGTCATTCCCATGATGTCATATTCATGATGTCACACCCACATCATACCTATGATTTGTGACCATGACATACCCATGAAGTCATACATGTGACACCCATGATGTCATATACATGATGTCATCATACCCATGATTTTTACCCATGAAATACCCATGATGTCAGACCCATAATGTCATACCTGTGATGTCATAGTTGCGATTTATAACTACTTAACACCTGTTATGTCACAACCATCATAACACACATGATGTCACTTCTATAATGTCATACCCATGATGTCATATCCTTGATGTAATATTCTTGATGACATAAACTTGATGTCATAAACTTGATATCACCTGTGATGTCACACTTGTTATGTAATAACCATAATGTCACAACCCTGAGTTCACACACATGATGTCACACCCAAGATGTCATACCTGTGATGTCACACCCCTGATATCACACCCATAATTCATACCCATGAGTCATAACCATGTTATAGCCATGATGACATACAATTATTGTCACAATCATGATGTAAAACCCATGATGTGACACCTGTGATGTCATACCCATGATGTCATACCCATTGTCACACATGTGATGACATACCCATGATTTCACACCCATGATATCATATGTGTGATATCACATACGTAATGTCACACCTCTGAGGTTATTCACATGGTGTCATAAACATGATGTCAAACCCATGATGACCTACACATATCAAACCGATGATGTCACACTCATGATGTCACACCTGTGAATAGTGAAAAGCCTTTCACAAATGACCATGGCATTCATCATCTGGTAAGAGAGGGAACTCTCTTCCCTAGAAAATGTACCTGGAAGTCTATATATTTGTAAGCCAAAAGAAAATAGAAGGTTTATAAGTAGGTAGGAAGGTAGGTAGGTAGGTAGGTAGGTATATATGTAGTTAGGAATGTAGGAAGAATAAAGATAGATAGATAGATACGTAGATACATAGATACATAAAGAGATACATAGAGAGATAGAAAGATAGGAGTTGTGTAAGTAGGTAGGTAGGTAGATATGTAGTTAGGTAGGTAGGTAGGTAGGTAGGTAGGTAGGTAGGTAGAAATAAGATAGATGAATAGACAGATACATAGATAGATAGATACAGAGGTAGATAGTTACATAGATAGGTGGAGTGCCAGGCAGTTGTTGTTATGCTGTGGTAGTGAGCACTTGGAAAAAATGTTTGAAGGCACCTTGAGAATTTCCAATGTGCACCCTCAGAGGACCTTGGCACAAATTTGTCTAGGAAAAGTCGATGAGAGGAGGGAAATTGCTGCAGGTATCCTGGTGGGCCAAGTGATAAATGCTCATTGTGGTTTCTGTCTAGGTGCCTGTCATTTTCGATCAACATTAATCCCTTCAGAGAGCTCTGAGTTGCATAAATACCTAGTCCCTGCACAGATAAGTATGAAGGTGTTTACTCTGATACAGAAAGAAGGATTCATGGTGAAGGTGACTTGGGGACTATGGAAGATGGAAGGAGAGCAAAGTGTTCCCTAAGGGCTGCCTGGTGGCTGGTGAAGGGCTCGGGTGTTGTGGAGATGGGGTGAAGAATTACAGAGAGGAGAGAGATTGTGAGGGAGCTGGAATTAGCTCATAATGGTTGCCTTGTTTTCTGGTCAGTTGCCTGGAGATGCTTACTTAGTAGTTCCTTAGAATTGGGGGCCCAAGGCCCAGGCCTGGTTGTCAAGAAGGCAGGTTGGGATGGAATATTCATTTCTTCTTTTGATATACCTTGTCCTCAGCTCAGGGTTCTAGGGTGTCTGCAGGGGAGATTGTGAAAGTGGGTGTGAAGCCCCTCTGGGCATCAAAGGTGGACAGATGACTGGATTACTTTGTCAAAAAGCATTTACTAGAACACATATTGAGGGGTACCTGAAATATTAACCTGTGTGCTCAGGTAAGTATAACAAGTTTTTCAGGGTGGGTTGCTTTAATTTTATTTTCCACTGAACTCTGGGCTAAGGCCAGAGAAACTGAAGTTCTCAAGGACACGCAGAGCACGCTACCCATTGCCCTGGGTCCAGTGAAGAGTCTCTGACTGCTATGTGGGAAGCCAGTCTTGGGCCTAGTGCCCCAAGGAGAAGGTTGGTTCCTCACTCCCACATTGTGTGGCCTCTGTTCAACTTCCCCTGTTCCCTAAGCTCTCTGACTTCACCACCAGGCTGTCCTACCAACAGAGGATCATCCTGGGAGGGCCTTCCTTGCTGGGTGCCTTGACCTGGCACTTGAAAGTGATTTGAAAGTGTGTGCCCAGGGACCATGGAGCCTGCATCCCCAAGAAGAGAACTGGCTGTCAGATTTAGGCCACCCCCTGTGGGTGGGATCAGGCAGACAGGAGCTGGATCAATCTCTGGGCAAGACCCAGTCCTAGTGCCCTGCCTGGGCACTTAGTGCAAGGGACTCTTGTTGTTGAGGCTCCGCCCTTAGGGTTAAGATTGACAGAGTGTTTAGATAGGGCTCTCACAGAATTCTTTGCAAGTACTTGCTCGTGCCTATTAGTGCTTGCTGCCCTCCTGCTGAATTCTTCAGTGGCTAACAGGTGCCCTGCAGCTGAGGAGTGCCTGTGATGAATGACCCTTCCATCTCCACCATACACAACCACCTGTTCCTCAATACTTATGCACCCACATTCATATTCCTGAACCTTATAGGTAATTTGACACATACTTGTATCTCCTTATGTCCACATAAAAACAATCACCAATTAATAATGCCTGACATTATACAGTTCTCATCCATGCATCTTCACATCCATATGTTTGGGTGGATGGAATCTTGCCATAATATCACCATTTCTTTAATACCATTGTGTATCTTTGATGACAGGATATAGCTTTATTCAACATCCTCGTGAGATTTTCTCTTTGAACCTAACATTTTTATTTTTCCTTTCTAAGTTTATTAAGCATGATCAAAACAATCACCATGAGAGTAAACCAAGGCCAAAGGCTATGCTTGGATTTCCTGAGTCTTCCTTTGTCAATGCAATTAACAATTAAACCTCTTTACTTTCAGATGAGAGCAAAACACAGCACATTCTTCAGGAAAACATTATAAAAACTATATAAAAAGTTTAAACCACCCTTAGTTCATATATGTCCTACTAGCATAGCACATTATGTTCCACTTAATGCATGTACAAATCCAAAGTCTAAAACTTCACATTGCTTCAAACAAAAGCATGGTCAGGCGTACCAATAAGAATACTTAAGTCTGGGGTACCAACTTCTGTCTCAGATAAAATTTCCATTGCCAAGAAGAGACACTGTGACCATGGCAACTGTTTTAAAGACAAATAGTTAATTGGGTCTGTCTTACACTTTCAAATGTTTAGTTCATTAACAACATAGCAAAAAGAATGTCAACATGCAGGCAGCCATGATGCTGGAGAAGGAGCTGAGAGTTCTGCATTTTCATGAGAAGGCAGCCAGGAAGAGACTGTTACCCAATAAAACAGTAGGAGAGTTTGTTTTGTACTGGCCGGAGCTCCAAAGATCCTCACTCTAGGAATTCACTTCTTTCAAAACAGTAATATCGACTCTAACAAGGCCAAACATACTAATATTGTCACTTCTTAGGGCCAAGTATATTTAAATCATCACAGTTTATTTCTACTATGAATTCTTCATGCATTGAAATATGATTAGGACATGCAGATGCTTTACCACATTGATTACTTTCAGAAGATTTCTCTCTAGTATGTGTTGATGTTTGTATACAAAATCTCTTAAGAAATTGAATGTAATTTCAGGAAAATCTATGGTAAAACTGATGTTTGTAAGAAAAAATATTTGATAAAATTCCAGACATTATTAAAAAACTAGGGATAAATATTAAGGTGAATAGTGAAAATATGATAAAAAATATACAATTTTTTACATATGGAAAAAATTATTAACTTGACAAAAACTACAAAAACATGAAAAAATGGAATCATAATTCAAAAATTCTTATGAAAGTTTAAGTTGGACAAGGACAAAATCTCTTATAAAATTGTGATTCTGAAAATAAAATTTCTAAAAATTGAATATTTGCATGAAAAATCTTGAAATTGAAGACTTTGTCAAAAACCTAGTGATGACTAATAAGAAAATTAATAAAAATTTTTGTAAAAATACAAATTATATGAATAAAACTAATAAATTGAGGGAAAATACTGAAAAATGTATAAAAAATTTAAAATAATTCAAGCTTCTTAAGAAAGTTTACCTTGGATAAGGAAAAATGCTGTTAGAAAATGAATGTGATTTTCGAAAAATCTGTGATAAAATTGATTATATGCATAAAAAATGTTTGATAAAATTGAAGATAATTTTAAAAATGTAGTGATAGAAATTAAGATAGTGAAAATTGGAAGAGGAAACCAAAACATACACGTGAAATTCAATTAAAATGATGAAAACTACATTGAAATTTATATAAAAAATTGAAATTGTTTTAAAACATATTCTTAAGAAAATAAAGATTTGTGAAGAACAAAATTTCTTCTGAAATTGAATGTGATTTAAGGAAAATATTTGATGAAATTGAATATTGCCCTGAAAAAATATTTAATAAATTTGAAGATACGATAAAAAGCTAAAAATAAATATTAAGATAAATAATGAAAATTTAATAAAAATATACAAATCTGTTGCAACTGGCTCTGCACTACCTGGCTTGAGACAAAAGACTTTATAGTTACTATAACAAAAAATGGTGTGGCTTGCTCTGCTCTGCCTGGCTTGGCCTCTCAAGGGCTGGGATTAAAGGCGTGCGACACCACTGCCCAGCTCAAACTGCCGCTCTGGTCTTCCGGTCAGGGTCTAGAGGGAGAGAGAGTGGGGATAAGGGGAAGAGATGCTAGGAATGGAGACAAGACAGAGGTTCTGATCCAGTCTCTTTTATTGGAGGGAAATCTGGGGTATTTATATACTTTTGCCACGTCCCTTGTAGGGGCGTGGATATGACATAAGCCTTGATGGCGTGGATACCACGTGAGCCTTACAGGCATGGATAGCTGCTTTCTAGCCTCTTTCTGTTAAAAGTCGGCTCCCATCACAAATCATATGGAAAAATTGATTAACTTGATTAAACTACAAAAAC
>JANHMN010001708.1:0-10184 GCA_030674055.1 Rhabdomys pumilio
TAAACCTAGCAGCTAACACCTCAGAGGCAACCTCACGAATGATGGCTGACTCAAGGGGTTGCCCCTAGTCACAGCCTTCAAGGTTCCATAGCTGGTTATGATGTCACCTGAAAGAATGTAAATCAACGTTTCTGGATGGTGGAAGCCCTCCCCAACCCGAACTGGGTCCAGGATTTCAGAGTGCTCCCTTGCCCGAGTGGGAAGTTTGAATGAATTGTTACATATCTCAGATCCCTGGCAGAGCACAGAGAAATCATCTCAACATAGATCAGCTGGTCCTGACTAGTACATTTGACTTTTAGAGAACTGTCCCATCATGGTCAATTATAGAAAACAAAATATGAGTGCCCTTCAAAATATCTTCTCACAATATGCTTGCTAATCACAAAGAATAAGTAGAATTTTACAGTTATAAAACCTAGTAGGTACTGTTGTGTGACAAAACTTTTTTCTTCCCTGGATAAGGAACCCAGGGTAGACCAAATGCACATACCACCAAAGTCCTAATTGTTGAAACAATAAGTTTTATTGGGGTTATTTATAGAAATATGGGTGAGGGGTTGCTCACAGGAGCAGAAATAACTCAAAGACAGCTGCATCACCGAAGCCCACCCAGCATGGGTGACAGTTCCAAAAGCTGGGACCCCGGAGAAACTGCACAGCTTGTAGATGGCGTAGCAGGCTGAAGAATGTCCTTTCCAGGTGCTTCAGTTGGCCTAAGTTTCTTCCAGACACCTTGTATGCGGTTGGGTCTTTGGAGAGTCTTCTTGCTGGTCAGCTTACTTTCATCTGAGAGGGACTCTCAGCTTTTATTGCTCTCTGGCAACCAAGGAGCCTAGTGAATCTGATCAGTTTCAGGGACCATTTTGCGCCATTTTGAGTTGCACTCCCTCCTGAGGAGCTTCCCTTCAGAGGGAATGAAGGGTGGAATGGTTCAGTGTTTCAATATTGGAGGGAATTTGCGAAACTGCTACCAGTTCACCAAGGGTCTGTACATTGCCCTAAGAGAACAAATAAAATCTCACCATTGTCAGTAGGACCCATCTTTCTATACATCACTACTTCAGTTACAATCCTAGCAGTAACACAAGCCCTGAACTCCTCCCTAGAAACCAATAGGAAGAATTCAACTGTAGCTGCGGTTACAGAGGTGTGTGTTTTCAGTGTGTCCTGAGATCTGAACTCCAGCCATGATTATACAGCAAGCACTTTCACCACTGATCCATCTCTGACCCCTTGAGCAGCTCTTTGACCTACTTTCAAAAGTATAGAGATGCTTTTTCAAAACTGTGAGAAACAGAGTTGAGACACATTGTTTGTTTTTTTTCCACTGAAAATATTAACAAATTCTGCAAGTACATTTATACCAATGTTTTACTGTAAGGAAAAATATAATTTTTTTTTTCTGTAAAAGGTTTGAATTTCTTGTGATTGTAATTTCCCCAGATGTCATTTTGTTTGCAGGAAGCTTCTTTCTCTTCTTTCTAATTACACTTTGGAGGGATTTATTTCCATACTAAGAAAAAAATATTTCAAATTACCACATTGCTCTTACACTGCCGATTAACATGACAGAGCCGCCTTTGTGATGGTGAACATTATGTTTAGAGGATAAATTTATTGTGCTAGGCTTGTAAAAACAAAATTGCCAATAGGAACAAACTCAGAGTCTAACATAGACTTTACCAATGAGCTATTTTCCTATTGAGTCCATGTTTCTTGAATGTATAGCAGAACTTTCTAGAAAAATACCCTGTTTCTGCTGCTTTCTTTTGGGCGAAACATTGTAACTTCTTATTTACTCTCTAGTAACTATATAAATGCTACTTTCCCCCTCTATTTGCATGTGGTAGGCTATATTTTCTAAGAGTTTGTCTATTTTCTCTAAATTTTCAAATAATTGACTTATTGGGCAATAGCACTACTTTCCTAAAATTATTTCAAAACTTCATTTATATTAAGTTAATTTAGTGTGAAATGTTGAATGTAGAAGATTTTATTAGATTTTTCAATCTGCTTTCGACAGGTCTGGTGGTTTGATTACATTTGTCCCCATAGACTCATGTGTTTGAATGCTTGGCCCATGGGGAATGGCACTATTAGGTATGGCCTTGTTGGAGTAGTTATGGCACCATAGGGGTGGACTTTGAGGTGTCCTATGCTTAAATTCCACTTAGTGTAAAATTCCAGTCTCATCCTGGCTGCCTTTGTTCAAGGTATAGAGCTCTCTGCTCCTCCAGCATCCTATCTACCTGGGCACTACCATGCTTCCTGCCATGATGATAATGGACAGAACCTCTTTAATTGTAAGCCAGCCCCAATTAAATGCTGTCCTTTTATAAGAATTGCCTTGGTCATGGTGTCTCTTCACAGCAATAAAACCCCAAGATAGCAAGTTATACAGTAAGTGTTTAAATGTTAAATTCTATATTTTTCTTTCTTTTATTAAATTTTTGTTTGTTTTTATTTTTGATTAGGATTTGACACTGTAGTCAAGGCTGACGTAGAACTCATCAGTGTCCCAGTGCGGGAATTGCAGCCCTGATCCTCCATGCCCTGCTGGTTAATTACTTTAACTAGTCTAAGCTAATTCAATTAAGCTTGTAAGTGATATTAAACACTGAGAGGCCACGTGAGGTAACTCAGATTATTCAAAGAGCAAGCAAAGGAGACAATGTAAAATCACCAGCAGATACACAAAGTAACACGGAGTGCAAGCTGAACCCAACAAAACCAGTCCTTTAATTGTTCAAAAGAAGTAAATAGACAAAGATCTTCAAGTATTCCTTCCCGTGCAAAAATCTTCTCTTCAGACATTAAAAACACAGTTGATAATTTATAAAGTGACACCGCTGAGTCAGACATGTTGGCTTTTGTTTAATTCTCAAGAGAATGAGACCTGCATGGGCAATGGAGTAAGAGTTCGTTTCAAAAAGGAAAGGGGTTTAGAGAGATGGCTTAGAAGTAAGAGCCCTGGCTGTTCTTCCAGATGACTGGGGTTTGAATCCCAGCACCACATATCAGCTCACTCCAATTCCAGAATATTTGATGCCTGTTTTGGCTGCTGTAGGCACAGCATGCATGCATGTATGTGATGCACAGACATACATGAAGACAGAATACCCATACATATAATATTATTTTTTGAAATTAGGACAGTTTAAAAGATATGTAACAAAACATGGTACTATATGCCTAGCACACTGGAGACTAAGGCAGGAGAATTAATCATGAATTGGTTTAGTTAAGCTACACGGCAAGATTCTGCTATAGAAAAACAATCAAAAAGGATTATATGTCAAAGTAACTTTTTGGAATTTCATTTTCTTACATTCATTTATTATTATTATTATTATTATTATTATCTTTTAAAAGGTGTTTTTTACTACTTTATCTCTCTCTCCTTCTCTCTCTGTATGTGTGTGTGTGTGTGTGTGTGTGTGTGTTTCTCCATGCATGACTGTGCACCATATGTATACAATGCCCATGGATAGAAGAAGATGACTTGATCCCCTGAAACTGGAGTTACAGGTGGCTCTGAGTTGCCAAGTAGGTGCTGGGAACTGAACTAGGTTCTCTGCAAGGACAGCAAGTGGTGTTAGCCACTGAGCCATCTCTCTAGCTCCTGTTATTTCTTTCTAAAAGGGAAAAGTAATTACACAGCAATGACTATGCTGTTTGACTACAGACCTTTCCTAGGGTCAGAAGGCTCTTGTATTTCATCCCAAAGGCCTGCTCCACTGACAAGAAGAAATCATCAAAGATTATCATAGTAGCCTGGGAGTGGAGCTGACTCTGCACTTGGTGAAAAAGACCAGCCCAGTGACTTCTCAAACCAGTATGCTTAGGAGTCACTTGCCAGTGTAAAGTCCCAAAACTGGGCAGCAAGACCTTATAGCTCCAAAGAATTCCAGGGTCACACAGGGGCAAGCCCCACCCAGAAGTGGTCACTCTTCCCCAGTGACTACCTGGGTCCTTGCAGGCTCTTTCTCACCAGGTAACAAAGCCAAGAATTGCTCAGCTCAATCCCATCACTGCCCATGGGGCACAAGAGCTGGGTCTTCATCTAAGACCTTAGGACTGCTGTTCTTCCTGGTTCACTTCATTTGTTCATTGTGTGTCCTTGTCTTCTAATAGAGAACAGACCACAAATCTAGTCAGGGAATGGTTTCTGATGGCAACCATTTGTGAGTGGAGTTAATAGGCTAGACTTTGTGACTTCTACACAGATACTCTTTGAGGGCAGGGCGCTTTAGTTTTCTTCTCAGCTGCATCCTTAGCAGGTAGAGAGAGCAGAGCCTTCCTGAATAACCAGAGAGAGCTATGGGATGTACCGTGTGTGTGTGTGTGTGTGTGTGTGTGTGTGTGTGTGTGTGTCTCCCTCAAGGGTCAACTAGGGCCAGGGACAGAACTAGGGTCCACAGGCCACTGCAAGGCCACTTCCAATCACAGCTTTGCCATAGGATTTGGTGGAGCCCAAATAAGAGAGAGTGTTTCTCATAAAGGGCCAAGTAAGTACATAAAATCACAACAGGTGACACAGCAGAAGGCTGACCAACAAAACCCAGAGGTTCCCCAAAGCTAGAGGGGAATGTGATGAGTTGCCAAACCAGAGAACTCAGAAGCAAATATGAAAGCCAGGAAGCACAGCCAGGAATCCCAGACCAGAGAGAGAAAGAGAAAGAGCAAGTGGGCAGACAACAGCTGGGAGGGGCTCAGCCTCACTTAGAGCAGGCATTTGAGGCTTGCTTTAATGTGCCTCCAGAGCCAAGCTGGGGTGGGCAAGTCAAGATTACAGGGACCATGGGGGGCTGGACAGAGTGGGATTTCTGGGGCTTCTTGCTCCCCGGAGCAGAACCTGGAAAAACAGAACACAGAGGTAGAATACATATGGCCATCTGCAAGCGAGTGAGAACCTGAGTAAGCAGCCTGAACCCAGGACTTGGTCTTTGTGCACTGTCGCCAAAGAGAGGACTTTTACCTGCCCAGTATTGCTGGCAGGACTTAGAGCTGGATTTCAAGCAAGACTGGAAAGAAGTTGGCTAAGTCCTCACTGAAGGCAAGGGTGGTGACACACATTTATAACCCTAATCCTTAAAAGGGGATTAACAGTCATCCTCAGGTAAATTGTGAGTTTGAAGCCAACCAGAGGGATGTGAAATCCTGTCTCAAAACAGTGGAGTTAAAGGGAAAAGGCAGAATGAAAATTTTGTGGCAAAGGTCTAACTCCCAGCTTGGCCTGAAAAAATAAATAAATAAAAGTTCGCAGGACTCGAGCTAATCATCCGAGGCCTCCTGCCTCCTTCTAGAATGGGCTCACGAGCCTGCCAACTGATGAACACATTTCTCTCCCATGGAGCTGGTCATCTGCTCTTGCCTTCTCTGATAGCTGCGCTGCCTCCTGGCCACCATATCATCCTTAAAACAGCAGAATTTCTTTACAACAATGTAATTGTTAATACAAAAAGAAAAACAAAAAACACTTTCTTTATTTTGCTTTAATTTTGTTTTGTTTTCCTGGATGCAAGCCAGAGACACATATACTAGGCAAGTTCTCCACAGCTGAACTACTCTCCCTTGTATGCTTTCTGGCCTTTCCAGCTTCAGGCAAAGCCCGACCACCCACAATCAGCCCACCTGCTTTCTTTCTTTCTTTTTTTCAATGATTTTTTCTTTTTAGTTTGTTTGTTTTAAATTTTATTATTTATTTTTTAATTGGATTTTTTTTATACTTCAGATGTGATCTTTTTTTTCCCATTTCCCTCCCACCCAGGAATCCCTATTCCATCCCCCCTCCTCCTGCCTCCATTAGGATATACCCCCACCCACCCGCCCACTCCCACCCCCCCACACACACACAAATTCTGCCACACTGGGGCATCCAGCCTTCACTAGACCAAGGACTTCCTCTCTCACCTATGCCAGATAATGCCATCCTCCCCTATATATACAGCTGGAGCCATGGGTCTCTCCCTATGTGCTCCCAGGCTGGTGGTTTAGGCCCTGGGAGCTCTGGTTGGTTGGTATTGTTGCTCTCCCCATGGGGCCACAAACTCTTTCAGTTCCTACAGTCTTCTCTCTCACTCATCCATTGGGAACCTTATGATCAGTTCAATGGTTAGCTTTGAGCATCCACCTCTGTATATGTCAGGCTCTGGCAGACCTCTAAGGAGACAGTTCCTGTCAGCATGCACTTCCTGGCATCCACATCAGCATCTACCTTTGGTGACTGAAAATGAAGGCTTGTCATACGAAAACTTATGGGACACAATGAAAGCAGTGCTAAAGGGAAAACTCATAGCTCTAAGTGTCTACAAAAAGAAACGAGAGAGAGAGCACACACTAGCAGCTTAACCTGAAAGCTCTAGAACAAAAAGAAGCAAATACACCCAAGAGGAGTAGACGGCAGGAAATAATCGAACTCGGGGCTGAAATCAACCAAGTAGAAACAAAAAGAACTATACAAAGTATCAACAAAACCAGAAGATGGTTCTTTGAGAAAATCAACAAGATAGATAAACCCTTAGCCAGACTAACCAGAGGGCACAGAGACAGTATCCAAATTAATAAAATTAGAACTGAAAAGGGAGAAATAAAAACAGAAACTGAGAAAATTCAAAAAATCATCAGATCCTACTAGAAAAGCCTATACTCAACAAAACTGGAAAATCTGGATGAAATGCATAATTTTCTAGTCTAGCCAGTCTAAGGTCATCTCAGAGTCCAATGAGGCTACACTCGCACATAGTTACACTACATTCAGCCATTACATGCTACTCCCTACTATTGCAGAATAAAGTGTGCCCCTCCCTTTTAGGTCACTCCTGGAAATCTTCTGCTTACCTCCACTGGCCACACAGAACCACACTGGACTGCAGTGGGAGCTGGGAAATGTAGTTTTATTCTGAGTAACCATGCATCTATCACAACAGAAGAGTCTAGTCCTGTTATTTGAAAAGAAGATAGAGGCCTCTATCGTAAGTGGTCACTTCTCCATCCTCATCCTCATCTCCCTGTGAAGAGCAGCAGTTGACCTCCCCTGACCTTAAAACCTTCCCTTTATCTCTGAGAGCAAATCACACTTCTGCTTCTCCTCCTCTTCCTCCCTAAACGTACCACATCTCAGCACAGGGCTGATCACAACTTCTCTTCTCAGCCTCAACTCTCCTCTCAGTCATGTCCCCAACTCCCAACCCAAATAAGAATCTGCTGTCCCTCCTGAATCTGGTCTAGGAAGGAAACTGTCCACTGAAGGGCAGACCCAGTCATCCAGGCAAGGCCTCCCGCATCCCTGCTCAGGACCAGGAGCAATGGGTAAGAGTGCAGCAGGTGCAGGTAGGGCTTCTGTATCCATCCTCTTTGAACCCCACACTAGTTAATTTAGCACAGCAGAGCGGTTGCTCTGAGTAAGGTGCCCAGTATGTTGTGGAATGAGCAAGTGCTCCTGACTCTTCAGTATGATGCAATGGGACTTCTGAAACCCAAAAGAAACAGACAAAAGCTATGAAGATGAGAGGGACGTACTGGGTAGAATTGGGGGTGGCTATGATCAAGACATATACATGTATAAAATTGTCAAAAATCAAGTATTTATAGAGAGCAGACTACTGATAATAAATGTGTAGGAACTGGATTTCTTGATCCTTGAATGAGAGAACTGGAGCCCCATATTGGGCACAGGACTTAAAGAAGTACACACTCTTTTAATGTCATCCAACTCTTACTATTTATGTGTCCGCCAGCCTCAGGCACTAGTGCTTTCTCATGGAGGAAGCGCCCCGCTGCAAGGATGGAATGAAGCAGAGGGCAGACAGAGTGTCCTGGTGTCCAGGGAATGTAGCTGCTGGCTGTGGCCTACTGGAGTGTCACATGAGCTTAGCAGTCATGCTGTAGTGACTTCTGTTCATAAGCTGGTCCTGGGCAGCTTGCTGAGCGGTCAGCCATCTTATTCTTGTGCCAAGTGCTACATTTGAATTCCTGGGATCCTAAGCAAAAGTTTACACCCTGCCTGCAGACCTGCCTGAACCCATTGCCCTTTCCCCAGAGCCCTATGCAAATACAATCATTTCTGAGTCCATTTATTCCATTAGGTAAGCAGGGCACTGCTTCTAAAAGCACAGCACTCAGAATCTGAACAAAAAGCCCCTTGCTGAAGGATCAATGAATACATGACCAAAGATTGCAGAGTCTGGTAGTTTCTAATGCACTTGTTCTTGGATAACACAGTGATGCTGGCTGGAACTTTGCCTCCGAGGGCTTTCCAGTGGTGGCTTTAACTGACAGGCACTCTGTAGTGTTTGAGGAATGTTGGCCATATCCTGTCCCCTTAGTCAGTAGCAGTGTAACGTGTTAGCAGAGGACAGTTAGGGTGGCCTATTGCTGTTCCCATGGTTCAGTGACCTTACTCATGTGCACCTGCGCAGTGTGTGCCTCCCTGGTGTGCACTTGCTCCTCCGTGTACCTGCTCCAGGACATGCCAGATGCTGGTGTCTGTGGTCTAGTAACAAGTGCGGAATTCTGTCGTTCCTCTACAAAGAAATATGCACAAAGGTCTTCATGTTTCCAGCAGCCTTTACTAAAATGAGTGAGATGACATGGGCTTATATAGAAAAACCATAATGCTCCAGCAGACATTCAAGAGTTTTAAAGAAAATAAAAACTGTGGTCAATTCCACCACTTGGGCTCCAGCCCTATAGGAAGGCCATTGCCCATTCTTAGCGAGTAGACAAAAAAATAATGCAAAGCTTCTTTGGGACCCAACCTCCTCTTTCTTTCAGTCTCCTCTGGATTCCTGAGACAGCTCCACCCACTTCTTGCCTCTAGAACCCACAGCTCTCAACATGAAGCGGTGTCCCCTCGCCCTTCCAGCACGGTTCTGCATGATCTTCACAAAGTGACACCAATGCTGGGCCTCAGCAGCCCCCTCTGGGCAACCTTGATGACTTTGTGTCCCAATTCCCACAACCAACAGGTCACCTCCTCTTTCTTCCTCAGTCTAAAGGAAGCTCCAGGGACTCTTGTCCTCGCTCCTTGGCGTGTTCTCATTGTCAGAAGTGCTTCAGAAGTTAACTATGGCAAAAAAAAGTGCACAAAGAAAGTAAACAAATGCATTACCAATCACAACAACATAGCTGGGCTCTCTAGGCCTCACTTTCTTTTTAAAAATGAACAACTAGGCTTGCCTGAAGTCCTAGCTTCTTGAAAAGCTTAAGGCGAGGTTCACAGAAACCCAGAGCTTAAGGCCAGCACAGGACAGAAAGTGGGACTGCATCAGTGGCACTGTCAGGACCATGAAGATGCATTAAACAGGACCATGTAGTGTGAGTTCTCATGGAGGGGGTACAAAGGCAGGCATGAGCAAACTGTGACACAGCAGGAGGTACCTATTAGTGATCTCTTAGGAAGGTAGCCACAGGTAGCCATCAGGAAATAGAAAGGACATTAGTAGTAACGAAAGGCTATGGGCAGTCAGTGACCCAGGAAGGCTACAGTCAGGTGTGTGGGGAGCAGGGAGGAACAGCAGAAGCAGCTCCATGTTACACTGGCCCAGATGGCCCTCCACCAGTGGAGAGGCAGCTAAGGCTGCTTTCTTCTAGGCCAACTCTTTGGACAGTAGGCCTCTAAGTAAGTAAAGCTCTTCAGGACCCTGAGGTCAGGTTAAAGGGGAAGCTTATGCTCAACAACACTAGGACTCAACAACATTACCAACCTACAGCTTGTGTTCAGGAGAAAGGGTCTTGTCTGCAATATTCCTACAGCCAAGAGGCTGCCTCCATGCTACTCCAGGAGCCCGTATGACCTTGGACCCACACCAAGGTAGGGAGAAAAAGGCTGGGGCTGTCTGGGAACTGCAAACACAGCCTCCTATCTTCACAGGCAGGCCTATGCCACTGATCAGAAACTTAGGCCAGGTTCCTTCGTTTCCTCCCTTCTTCTAGAGAGCAGGTTTCTCTGTATGCTACAGTCTTGGGGCCAGGTTGAGGTTCAGCTGGAGATCATTAAATTGTTTTGTGTGGCAGAGAGTGGGGGAAGGGTTAAGAGTGTGATCAAGAACATGGATGAGAGGGACTGGGGAGCCCTGTTTGTTTTCCCCAGCTAGGATCAGTCAGACTCCTCCCACCTGCATGTGCTCATCTACATGATGGGGCTGTTGCTCATGGGTAGAAACACTTGCCCGGCCTGT
>JANHMN010001709.1:0-10179 GCA_030674055.1 Rhabdomys pumilio
TGATAAACTCAATTAAATAAATGACTGCTAAATAAAATGCTTCACAATCACTTACTTAGTTTACAGAATTAATTTGATCTTATATATGTCTGTAGGCAATGTATATCTATCTTTAACGGACTGCAATCATTTAGTAAATCCTCTTTTGCCCAGGATATCACAAAGAAGAAAAATAGCACTGAAACATTTTTAAGTTATTTCGTTTATGTTTTAAGACTATAATTACATCATTAATCTTGTCAGTTTCCTCCTTCCAAACTTTTCCATATATATTTTTTGTTTTCTTTCTTTTTTGTTGTTTTTTGTTTTGTTGTTGTTGTTGTTGTTTTGTTTTGTTTTGTTTTTTTTTTAAAGACAGGGTTTCTCTGTGTAGTCCTGACAGTCCTGGAACTCACGCTGTAGACCAGGCTGGCCTCAAACTCAAAAATCCACTTGCCTCTGCCTCCCAAGTGCTGGGATTAAAGGCGTGCGCCACCACTGCCTGGCAGCTTTTGCCGTCTTTCAGATCCATGGCCTCTTTTGAAATTAATTATTGTTACCCAGGTACTTACTTGTATGTGTATATAGAGCAATGTAGGGATAACAATCAACCTGTTAAGAAGAACTAAAGCATTTTAAGCTCTTAAAAATATGTACTGATAAGCCAAAGAGACAGTTTACAAGGTAAAAAGCTTGCCATATTAACATGAGCAATTGTGTTCTAATTTGTAGTACCCACAACCGTGTGTGAGTTAGACATAGTGCATGGACCTGTAATCCCAGTGTCTGGCAAGTATATCTCAGGGACTCACTTCACAAGCAGTCTAGTGAAATTGATAAGTTTCAGGACCAGTCTCAATAAACAAGGTAGTTTTTGGCAAGATGGTCTGAGGGTTAAGATGCCTACCAACAGGTCTAACAACCCAAGTTCAATTTCTGGTACCCACAAGATGGAAGGAAAGAACCAACACCACCAAGTTTTCCTCTTACCTCACATGTACTCCATGGGATATGAACATCAAATTTAAAAATGAGAATAGGCAACAGTAATGAGAATGATGGAGAAAGACCTCTGGATACTATATGCACACACACATGTGCACACATATACTGAGTTTCATATTTGTTTCCATAGTTGTACTGTAGGAATAAAAATGGCAAAGCTATAAAACTGTAGCTATGGTCTTAGTCCTTGAAAAGGTGAGGCCTAAACAAAATTATTTTGCTGTCTAAATACATGTGAATACTATCATTATCTCTAATGAGAGAGAACATCACAAGGACATTTCAAATTGTACGTTAGACAATAATTTATCCAGCAGAATTGTGCTCAGGTTAATTTTCTCAGATATGAAAACATAGATTTTTTTGCTCTGCCTTGTCACATCACACATCTGCTGTTTATGTAAAAATTAACTCTTAAGAGAGGAGACAGTGGTGTTTCTTCAGAAAGAAGGATATTTCATTTTAATGCACACAAAGATGCTGTGGAGGTAGCAGTTTGTCTCTACCTCAGCATTGCTGTTGAAGGGTTATAACCACGAGTTGATGGAAACTGCTGCCCTCCTACAAAAAGAACAACAGCAGACATGCAAAGCTCTTCAGGTGACCCCCACAGATGCTAGGTGATATTCAAATAGATATCAGGTTCTATTGAGCAATAATATATGAAACTTGTATGTTTGCTGTGTAAGGTGCATATTCTCTCTCTTTTTCTCTCTCATTACCGAGCTTCTCATCTACTTCATCTTCTCCTCTCCTTACTCCACCTTTTCCTCTCAGTGCTCCTTCCCCCTTAGCTCCTCCTACATATCACCCTTCCTGTTAAAATAAAGCATTTCTCTCAGAATACAATTAGAGCATAATTATTCCTATTTGTACCAGTGAGGTACAAGATAGTCTTAATACCCAGTCCATCCTTTTGTTGACTAGCCAGAACCTCTGCCGTCTCTCTTGACTAGAACACTTAGTTTTGAACCAGGCTTTTTCTTGGCTTTAGAATGAATGTCAGCTGAGAACCCTCCACTCGGATCTTTTCTCTCAAGGTAAATAGCCTGGATTGGCTATGAATCTATAGGTCTTCAATGCCATCAGAAATCCAGAATTACTAAATTAACTGAATTTATGGGAAGCAATAAGCATAGCTTCTAAAACTTAGTCAATTTATAGAGACCGCTGAACACCTGGACAGCCCCTATACTACTGAACATTGGAGCATCAAATCTTCAGCCTTCTGGCCCAAACTCATCTGACAGACTTTAGTGCTGCAGAATTATTATGGTCTGGTTACTCTATCTAGGCAGATATAATCAGTTGACTATTCTGCAAGTGTGTCCTTTTCTGTAGATGGAGAGAGGCAATTCTTGCCTGGTGGCTGTCTCACCACAACTGGAGTAACTCCAATGATGCTCAATTTCTTCTTAGAATCCAAGACAGGAAGCTGTCAGGAGCAGACAGGTCTCTAATCAAAATGAACATTAATATAGAAATATTTCTCACGTCAATTCTATGGATTTCTGACGTTTTGAAATCCAACTATCCATGTAAGGTAACCTGGACTGCTGTCTGTTATCTCCTCTCAGCTATTTCTAAATAAAATATAGAAAACACCCTAACAATAAACTCAAAGTCATGAATTTGCTATAGTCCCTTAACTCACAGGCTAATCATCCCAAGTCAGTTAAAAATGTTAAAGAAGGACTGGGTCTAAGTCTTGTATTTCTAAATGTGTTATACAGACACAATGTCCATGAGAGTATCTATATTCATTTCACTTTCATATCAATAAGAAGCTCATACCAATGAAAACCTTAAATTTGAAATCCAAGTGAATTTTGTACCATTTAAGAAATTATAACTTCATCTTGATACTAAATTATACAGGTTTCTACCAGTAGTTTATTGCTATGCCAAAAATCCTAGCTAATCCTCCTTGTTCCAACAAAATCACTGCTCTTCCCCAGAGAGACAGCCCCATATTAACCACCTTAGTCCCCAAGCCCAGGGACTAGGGGCGCTGACTCTTCTTTAACTTCTTCAAGCTGATTACGAGACATCAGAAGAGCGGTGGGGAAAAGAGCAAATTAATAAGCCTCCGATGCTGTGTCCTCACTGCATCCATATGGAACTCCCAGACACCGGAGTTTTGAATAGGTCCGCTCGTTTTGCTTGATGAGTAGATACACCAAGGCTGTGCATTCTGCAATATACAATTCTCTGGACAAGTTTTAGTATCAAGAAAAAAAATTTTTTTTTCCTAGAGGGCTGACATTTTTTTTTTAAAAAGATGTTGGTTCTAACGACATTTCCCCCCCCTTTTATGTAGTTGGTTATAATATTTACATTTCAATTTTTATCCTCTTATCCCATTTCCCCTACCACCCAGGAACCCTTTATTTCATCCCCCCTCGTTATATCCCTTCTATGAGGCTGTGCCTGCACCCACCCCCACCCCCCACTACCCCCTCCTCACCCTCACACTCCCCCCTTCTGTGTTGGTTTTTCATGGGACCAAGAATCTCCTCTCCCACCCATGCTCAACAAGGCCGTCCTCCCCTACATATACCACTAGAGTCTTAGGTCCCTCCCTATGTGCTCCCGGGGTGGTGGTTTAGACCCTGCGGGGCTCTGGATTGTTTGGTATTGTTGCTTTCCTCTTGGGGTCACAAACCCTATCTGCTCCCTCAGTCTTCTAAGTTCTCCCTTGGGAAACCCTTGATCATATCAGTGGTTAGCTGTGAGCATCGTCCTCTGTATGTGTCAGTCTCTGGCAGATCTCTAAGGAGACAGCTATAATATGTTCTTGACAGCATGCATTTCCAGCCATTCACATCAATGTCTAGCTTAGGTGACAGTACATGGGATAGATGCCCAGGTGGTATGGTCTCCTGATGAGTAGCCTAGTATTTCAATGTTGGGGCATTAATCACATGGGCAGAAGTCAGCTAAGGGGACAAGCTTGTATTCTATCTTAGACAATGTTGGGAACCACTGAGGTATTTATGCGTGGCATAATTGAATGCATGCATGCTGCTCAGAATTATAGGACATCGGGTCAAGTATCACATATAAATTGTATGCCTAAGGTTATTAATGTATCTTTTAAAAAACTTTTTATTGGTTCTTTGTGAACTTCACATCATGCACCTTAATCCCATTCATCTGTTCCTCCCCTCATATCAACACTCCACCCTTGCAACTTTCCCTCTAACAAGAAGAAAAACAAATCTCATTGTGGAAGCTGTATTAAGTCACAGTGTGTTTCATAGTAAACCCTCTTATCCACACTTCTTGGTTTGCAGATGTTCATTACAATGTCTCCTTGGTCTGGTACATGGGCCCTGGCTTCTGCTACACTATCAATACTGGATCCTCACTGAGACTCGTCTTGGGTATCCCATTGTTTACCTGTGTCATGGAGATCTGGTAGATTTGAATCCCTAAAATACTGGATCCTCACTGAGACTCGTCTTGGGTATCCCATTGTTTACCTGTGTCATGGAGATCTGGTAGATTTGAATCCCTAAAATGAGCCCTTTATAAATGCCAACAGTTTACTGATGGATTACATGTTGGGTTGGGCCAACTCAAAGTCTTGGATCTAGGCCTGTGAGGTATCTAAGCTAGTTAACCCACCATCACTTCACCACTCATATCACCATGTCATATTCACCTCCCCTGCTCTAGCTGGCCCATTCAATGCCACAGCCATCAAAAAACAGAGCCAACTGTCTCCCTTTAATGCCCTTAGGACTGGCTCATATGTACCCATGCCATCACAAACAGCTCTACTTTGCTGCCCAGGTACAGGCCCCTCTGTTTTGAGTGTTGCAGAGGAGGTGGGTGTCTCATCCTCATACATGATACCTAATGGGAGATAAGTGGCAAGGCAAGATTTCCTACTCTCATACCCTCAGGGTCAGCTCCTGAGCAACTCCTGTAAAGAAGGCCAGTTCTAGGTGATACACAGGGTCCTGCTCTCCCAAGCACTGCAGCTGGCTAGGGGCAGGGTCATCTTCTGCTCTCAAATCTCCAGGGTCAACTCTCTCACAATGCCCAGGCAAGGGGTGAGGCCAGTTCTGCACAGCTATCAGACATTAACATGTTTCCAGGCAGCAGCTCAGAATAAGGATATCTTTGATGCTAACGTCATGCAAGCCACTTACTTGGGTAGTAAGGCCCACCCAGGCCTGCTACGTTCCAGACTGGTGGTTATCAAGGCTAGCTCCCTATTCATGCATTCTCCATGGAGTAGGACAGGTTGTCCTCTCTAGCCACAGGTAGTGATAGACGCCTCCTGCTTCAAGGCCCTGACCACTGAGCAGTGGCCCCTGGTACAGTACATTGCTGGACCTCACCATGATTCCAGGTGTCATTACCAGCTACTAATATCAGACTATTCCTTCCTGAGTCTCTAGTTCTGCCTCTCTTCATTGTACTCAAATTCTTCAGCTTCTCTTTCTCTTCTACTTCTTCATCACTTAATTGTTCCTCTTATTGGCACCTAGTCTTTGAGTGCCTGAGGTCATCTCAGGAGTAGTCTCGGGGTGTAATGCTCTACCTGTACATTCTGGCCATCTCTAGCCTGGTCTTTCCACCTAGGCCTGAAAGGTGCCAGACTAGACAGGCTCACCCATGTCCATGCACCATGTCATGGGACTGGTTGTCATCTATGGCTTGGCTCACTCCCACCAGCAGCCTATGGTTCTAGGTAAGGTAGATTCAAACTTGCTCCCACTAATTTGTATGACCCCAGGTTATTCTTGTCTCTGGCTCACTCCCTGCACTTGGAGCTAGTACACACCTACACAGTGGTGGACTAGTAGGCATCTCATACTATATCCCTGTCTAGGCCTTCTTGCACAGGACTAGTGGTTGTCTCAGGTTTGTTTTTTTTGTTTATTTGCTTGTTTCTTTGTTTTGTTGTTTTTGCTTTGTTTTGTTTTGCTTTCCTTTTGGAGGGGGGAGTATTAGGCTACTAATCATTCTGGTGTTCATAGGTCAGAACACTGAGTGTCGACATAATAGACATAGTCTCTTTCCTCTCTGCTACCCACTGATGCACACATGACATAGCAGCCACACATATAATACCTTTGGGGGCATTTAATATGTCATTAAACCATCTTCTTTGCATTATTTCAAATCTGTTAGTGTTATTTTATTGATACTAATATTAATCAAGTCTACAGCTCTGTTAAAACTCCAAATTGTGTGACACCTATGACCTGTCTCTGCTCTTGTGTGAACACACGAAGAGCTCTGTGCCTGCTCTGGTTTGTAAAAATGGGGACACAGACAGTTAGTCTTACCCAAGGATTTATCCTTTGATGAAAATCATACTTGTTGACATATATCTGTAAATTAGGAAGCTCTTGTTAGACAAAGATGGATTGAACCTGGATCTAATATTATATCAATTACTTTCCTAAGTTTGGGATGTATAAATTTAAGAGAGGTCTCTCTGTGCTGCAAGAATTTCAGTTGGTAAACTGTTTGCTTTGCAGACAAGAGGACCTGAATATGATCCTCAGAACTTACGCAAGCTTAGTAGGTTATGCATGCTTGTAACCCTCATGGTGAGGAGGTGTTGATAGCCATATCCTTAAAGTTTACTGGCCAGACAGCCTACCCAAATAGCCAGGAGAGAACAACAGTGTGACTAGTAAGAAATGATCTTTGTGCTTATTTATTGGCCTTCTCATACACAAACACACACACACACACACACACACACACACACACACACACACACACATCCTTCAAGGTAGTGTCCTCATATTTTATTGCTAAAAAGGTATAACAGCATATGTACATTTTAAATTCATTAATCAAATAAGTGTTGAACCCTGTTGCCATTTGCTAGATGCTGTTATGCAGTGTCACATGGCACTCATCTACGAATCTTAGAGGTTCTTCAGCATAAAGAAGATAGACCAATATTTTCATGCTTCTATTGTAGTGTACTGTGGGGACAGAAAGACAGAATGCAAATCAAAAGAGACCAGGGAAGAAGTTTAGGGTATATGTACTCATGAGATGTTATAGAAAGAATGAATGAATGATAATAAATTAAGAACATGTGAGAGTGAGCTTTAAATCTCAGCTTGACACAACCTAGAGTCACCTTAGAAGAGAGTCTCACTTAAGAACTGTTAAAATTGGTTTGGCCTGAGGGCTTGTTTATAGGGATTGTCTTAAGTTAATTGGTGTGGGAAGACCCAGCCCAATGTGGGTGACATCATTCTCTAAACAGGACTTCCTTGTTTTAGTTAGGTTTTCATTGTTGTGATAAACACCATAAGGAAAGGATGTATTTTAGCTTAGTTATATTTCTTCATGAAAGAACTGAAGGGATGAACCTGGAGCCAGGAACAGAAGGGAGGCAATGGAGAAGTCCTACTTTCTGGCTTGCTCTCATGGCTTGATCAGCCTGCTTTCTAATGCCACATAGGATAATCTTATGAAGAATGGCATTACCTTCAGTAAGCTGGACCCTTCCATATCAACCATTAATAAAGAAAATTCTCTAGACCATTCTTTATACTCCAGTCTGGTGGTGGCATTTTTACCATTGAGGTTCCATTTACAAAAATGACTCTAGTTTGTGTTTAGTTGAGAAAAAAAACAGAATAATTTCTAAGCTAATTGAGTGGAGAAATCAAGCAGACTTTAAGCAACCCGTCAAGGAAGCAAATGTACAATTGATTCTTAGTGTCCTCGGCTCTGGATGTGATGTGATAAGATCCTTCAAGTTTTTGCAACTGTAATTTCTCTACAGTGGTAGATTGTGACCTAAAATTGTGAACTAAAAATAAGCTCTTTCTAACTTAAGTTACTTTCTTGTCAAGGTATTTTGTTCACAGCATCAGAAACGAAAATGAATGGGCACGAGTCTGCAAAGTACTAGAATGTTGAAAAGGCCCTTGGGCTGTACAGGAAGGAAAGAAAAAAGTAGAAATGGGCCTTAACTATGAGCTACTGGCTCTTGCAGAGGGATATTAAGAATCAAGTATAATTATTTTTGTGTCTTTTCAGCCACCTATGAGCAATCCTGTGAGGTGTACAGACACAGAGGAAATCCATCTGGGTTTTTCTATGTTGACTCTGATGGCAGTGGACCACTGGAACCACTCCAAGTGTACTGCAATACTACTGGTAAGAGTCAAGTTTTCTAAGCATGCTTGATCTGAGTGAGTGATGGAATGAGATGAAAGAGGTTTTAAGAAAGGCACACCTGAGTATACAAAAAGGTATAGGACTAATATCATGAGGGAACAATGGTATCTTGAAAAATAATATGAATTTGCTTAGTTATTTCCAAGACAAAGAAGAGAGGGATCTTAGTGGTCATAGCACTATTCCCTGAAATAAGAATGACTTACCAAGTGTTCTCTATAAGGCTTGCCAAGGACAACTTCTCTATTAAAACTCAACAACAGAAAGAAAAGGAAGTGGAACCTAAAACAAATAAACACAAAAATCTAGGCTTGAATGTAAGTGAAAAGTTTTGATTCACAAAAAGGAATGTCATTCATATATGATTCTATGGAGTGTGTATCTGGGTGGTCTTACTATCTTGAGCCTCAGTGGTTCATCAGTGAAATGGAAATGAGATGACTACAAACCAAGGACTTGAGAGGATCACAAATAATGATGAATGTTGGATCAGCTAGTGAGGACATAAAACACACACACACACACACACACACACACACACACACACACACAAACCCCACAGCTTTCACCTCAAAAGTTCTAAGACATAGTTTATTATTGAGTGTGATTATGGCTAAGAACATAGATTAGGTTACAAATTCCATGTTCTATCATGATAATGGTTTCATGAAGATTTTATTGTGGTAATTGTATGTTAATGTAAGACTCTGATGAGCCTTAGCTTCTTAGGGATTCCCTGAGTGAACAACCTGGAGCTGGGGATCAATGCAAAAGAAAGAGAAATTTTATTGTTCCAGCATGCTAAGGTAATCGCGCATCCAAAAGGAGAGGCGGTGACACTGGGTAGCTTGTTTGGGCAGTTCTTATATAATTTTTTAGGGGAAGACTATAGAAACAGCGACTAGGCACAATATGATTGGCAGAATAGTGCAACTTAAACTGATTGGCCTTTAGGGAATGAGGTGGCAAGGGCTTCCCTTATCTTCAGGTGGCCAGCTGTTCGTCCTGTGGAATGTATCCATGTGTTCTGGGCCTTCCTCACCACCAGGTCGGTCCCCAGCCCCTGTGGTCTGAGGAATGTTAATTAACCTCTCTTTTCCAGAGGGATAAGTGTTCCAAAGTTTCTGAGCTGACATTTTAGTTAACATACTTTTATATTGAGAAGGCTAGGCTGACTCCACGACTGGCTTCAAACTGACAGTTCAGGAAACTAGGTCTAAATTTCTATTTTCAAGAACTGGGCAATTCCAGGCAAGTCTAGGCAAGTCCAGGCATCAGAAGCTGCCCCACCACCTGGCCTTTGGCAAGGACAATATGTCAGCAGCAGTTTGGAGACTACCCCTGTTAGTCTGACCGAAGCTCAGAACAAACCACTCCAGACCACATGGTTCCAAGTGGGGGAGGTTTATTCAGGAGATAGGGCAAAGGTGTGGGGAACAAGATGGAAGAAGAAGAGAGTGAGGTCAGGGTTCCTGCCTGTTTTATATGGGCGGTGACATAGTATCTACCAGGTAAAGGTGAGGTAGCCAGGTGGATTCTGGGAGTGTATGGCGGTTGCCTTGGCAATGATGTGGGGGTCACCTAGATGTGATGTCACTGGGTTTGGAGCCTGATACCAACAACCCCACCAACATTTGCTAGCCTCCAAGGCCCCAGCAGTGGTTCTGGAAACTTCCTAGAGATAAAGCCAAGATTAAGATAGATGTCACCTACCTCTACCTGGAATTCTCTTAATGTGCTTTAAATCAGGCCTTTGAGCTTACCTCCAGGTCTCTTCATCTTAGTAGATGGGAGATCCCAGCATGCCAGAGTTCTGCAGAATAAAACACTCTACATTTACATTTTATTTGAGTTTGGAGTGTTATTCTACAGTGAATCATTGACTCTTATACTATATTCTAGTCAAAGGTCAGAATGGAGGATTTCAGTAAAGCAGAAATATCTCTGTCTTGAGCCGTCCATGTTTTCGACGAAGTTCTCAGACTTTGGGTTTATGAAAGTTAAAAGTCTCTTAACATACTT
>JANHMN010001711.1:0-10169 GCA_030674055.1 Rhabdomys pumilio
CAGCTGCACTCCCCTGCTTGTACTTATATACCCATAATTGTGTTTCAATAAAAGAGACTTGATCTGACAACTGTCTTGTCTCCATACTTTGAGTCTCTTGCCCCTGCATCCCCACTCTCTCCCTTGCAAACACCATTGACTGACCCTCAAGCCGGGTCACCTGGAACCCTATGTGTGGCAGCGAAAACAAGAGACTCATTGAGAGATGTTACTGCAAGTACAGTCATAGACAGGAAATTCAAAAAGGGAAACAAAGGTGGTCTCTGCTGGAACCTGTTGCATTGACACTGGTAAGTCATAGTATGAAATGGGGCAAGAAGGAAGTCTGCATGAACTATATGTGGAACACATGAGAAAGGCTTTAAAGACACAAGGAGTAAAGGTGAAAATTCAGCATTTGTTGTCATTTTTTGATTTCATTTAAGTGTTATGTCCCTGATTTCCTCAAGAAAGTACCATTGATGAGAAAGAGTTGCATAGAGTTGGAGATGCACTTAAAGAATTTTACAGGCCATTTGGGCCTGAATAGCTCCCAGTTACTGCCT
Organism: Rhabdomys pumilio; assembly: GCA_030674055.1. NCBI lineage: Eukaryota > Metazoa > Chordata > Mammalia > Rodentia > Muridae > Rhabdomys > Rhabdomys pumilio. Next base: position 546 of record JANHMN010001711.1, read on the forward strand.
TTTCATAATGGAACTGGATAAATGCAATGATCTCAACAAAGTGTCTGTTGATAGTGGTGGTCATTGAAGAGGGTGAAAAATCTTAAAAGACACTGAAAAGAAAGAAAACAGAAAGGAATGAAAGAAAAGGTTGATTCTTCTAAGGAAGAAATAGATATAATTTCTCTAGATAGTGATGATGATCAGGGAGCGACCTCTCAAAGGTCAACCAGTAGACACCAAAATTTGGATCAGACTTTAGAGACAGAGAATCCAAGGAGGAAGGAAGACAAACCAAATAGAGTCCCTCAGCCCAGAGAGAAAAATGACTCAACCATTCAAACGAAAAAGATAAAACGCATATACCCAAAATTAAAATCCAAAATAAGACCAAAGGTTGATAACTATTTGTCTGAGTCAGACTCCGATAAGTTGAATTCAGCTACTGAGTTACCTTCAATGGTGTTCCTATTCTTAGCAACTACTTTGGCTAGTCAGGTCTTTTGTGCTTCCACATCAACTTTAATATTGGTTTCTAATTCTTTGAAGAATAAAAATTGGCAATTTATTGATATAGCATTTAGTTTATAGATTACTTTTCACAGAATGACCATTTTTACAGTATTAATCTTACCAATCTCTAGTCAGGGGCGAGATTTCTGTGTTCTAGTGTCTTCTTCAATTTCTTCAGTGCTTTAGTCTTCATTGCAGATGTCTTTTATGTCCTTGGTGAGGTTTACTCCAAAATATTCTCTTTTTTAGGCTGCTGTGACTGGAATTGTTTTCTTGAATTTTTTCTCAGTCTATTAATCATTATTAAATATGCTGGCTAGTTTATAGTCCACTTGACATAAGCTAGAATCAGTTGGGAAGAGAGACACTCAACAGAGAAAATGCTACCATACCAGTGGCCTATAGGAAATTTTATTAGACTGTTTCCTGAGCAATTATCAATATAGGTGGGTCCAGCCCAATGTGTGTGTGGCCAACCCTAGGCATTGTTGTGAATTAAAGAAAGTAGGCTTCATGAGGAGTGAGCCAGTAAGAAATATTTCTCCATAGCATCTGCTTCAGTTTCTGCTTCTATTTATCTGCCTTTGTTTAGAACATAGTCTTCATAGTGACTTCCAGGCAAGTGAGTGTTGGTGCAGAAGCAGAACAGAAACATAACGAGTGGATCATGACAACCTTGTCATTCAGAAACATGGTATCAAGGTGAGCATCAGAGCAAAATGGTCACAACAGGTGGTCACAAAAAGGTGTGGTCGTAATTATCTTTAGAAGAAACAAGGCATTTCTGACATTCTGGAACAGGTATAGAACAGAGCCATTTGATCTAAGGTTATTGATAATGTGTAGGCCAATCCTTGAGAAAAGTATTTAATCATAAACAGCAATGGACATAAATTTCTTTACTAGAAGATTGCTTTCAAGCCCAAGATGGAGGCAGGGCCCCTTATCAATATTATCTAAAAGGCTATTTGTTTTCTAGGAAAGATTTGAAAGGCTATGAATTCATATAGAAAAAGAGAGGGAGACAGGATCTTAAAAGAGTTGATCTAGAAGAAAACAATCAGAAAGTATCATATGAAAAAAAAACATTTTCAATAAATGAAAGCTAGAAAAGGAAGAAAAAACTGGCTGCATTCTTCTTTCAATTTGAAATTTTTACAAAGCTAAATTCAAAAATAATAGATGAATAAACATGGCAGAAGAAATCCCAAGAATGCATGAAATGATCTGTACTGACCACAATTAATGAGGTTTACAGTGAGAATTAGAAGTAAAATGTAGAACAAATAGATGTAGAAAAGTGTGTGAGAAAATGTAAGATCAAGACAAAGTGGTAATTATTAAAGAAATGAGTGCAATTAAGAAACCTAACAGCAAAATACTGAAAATTGGGAGTGGTGGGTAATGCACTGCACTCCCAACATTAAAATCAGAGGACAATTTGTAGGTGGTTTGCTCTTTCCTTCAACCATGTAGGAATAAGGGAAGGAGCTCTGGTTTGTAGAGTTGGCAAAAATGACTTTACTTGTTGAGCCAGCAGACAACCTGATTACCTCAGTCATGAAACTGAAGAAGCTTTGTACCTATACTGAAGTTCTCTGAGTATATCTGCCCATCACTCTTAAAGAGGAGATTCCTTTTGCTATTGGATTTTGCAACACCAGTCTTGAGATGCACAGGATTACTTCCTCCACAGTCTCTGAAGTCACACGATTCAGGGGAGATTCACCAGAATCAGCTACTTATCTGAAGAAACATTTTCTTATATTCTGTGAGATCTACTATGGTAAAAGTGCACTATCTACCTGTAGAGGACAATTCTGATATTAAGGTCCTGTTCTCAATTGTTTCTTGACCTCTCAGTAAACAAAGCCATGGACCAATTGCTGGGCAGAAGGTACGGGTCCCTGGAGCAAAACTGGTCCAAAAAAAGGGGAGAATGCTTTGGAGAAAGAAGAACAATGCAGCAATGTGAGGTATCAACATAAAGTGGCCACAGACTCTGCTCCTACAGGAAGGTGGTCAGGGGCATTGATCAGGGGACAGATGTGAATAAAATGATAAAATGTAGGAGAGGTAGGAAAGGTTGAGATAATAAATTGATGAAGATACCCTTTTCCAGTCTGAAGATAGTATAACCTCAAAAGGACAAGTAGAAAATAAACAAATGTCTGTCTGTCTGTCTGTCTGTCTGTCTGTCTCTCTCTCTCTCTCTCTCTCTCTCTCTCTCTCTCTCTCTCTCTGTGTGTGTGTGTATGTGTGTGTGTGTGTGTGTGTGTGTGTGTGTGTGTGTGTGTGTGTGTCTGTCTGTCTGTCTGTGTTTTAGTCTTAGATGTAAGGGAAACTAGAAGGGGCCTGGTATCAGAGTCCTTTCCCAGAGTAAAGGTAGAAGGTAGAGCAAAGACACAGGCAACATTTACCCTCCCTCTCCTTTGCAAGGTTTGAACTGAAATATACACCCCACAGTCCTGTTATGTCTGCTGCATGTTTCATACCCCTGGGATTGTCTGAAGCTTAATCTAAACACTGTTTTGATGGTACTTGAACATGATTTATTTACCACTTCCACCCGTCAGAGAGTTGTCAATTCTGCAATTCATCTGATAAAGCCTAATCTGCACTGTCATGAAGGATGAGACATGAGAAATCTGCATCAGTACTGACAATTGGAGATCCTAAGGCATGACCCACTTTAATGCCCTCCATGGAGGCCTCAAAGTTTAAACCCTGAGCATGCCTGCCCCACTTATGTGACCCTACAGGTGTCAAGAATCTTCTCTCTTTGGTTGGGTGTGATCCAGTGCAACTAATACACCACACAAGGAAGGACAAAAGTCCAGGCAGGGCCTGGATAGATGGCTTCTCCATTTGAGAATTTGTTTCTCAGAGGACCTAAAGAGCAATGATTGACAATCCTCTGTCACTTCAGTTCCAGGTGGAATACACTGACCTCCTCTGGCCTTGGGGAATTGCATGCAAGTAGCATATAGACATACAGCAGGTAAAACACCTATGCATATTAAAGAAATAATGCAAAAACAGAAACAATGCCCTAACCAAATTTTTAAAAAGGCATCAAATATATTTTCCAGGACAAGAGAATGAAAGTCATCATCAGTAGAACAACAACAACAAAAACAAAACAAAACACACACAGCCAAAACCCAGCATCTCCCAATAGGTCTTGGAATTCATGATCTCTCCTGTACAGTTATAAGTGATGCTACCTTTCAAGGAAAGAAGAGGCATACTGCTATGTGTTTACTGATTTCTATGATACTGCCTTAGTGAATAATTTTATTCATTGGGATGTATTAGAGAACCACTATTGTGTGTCTTCTCTGTTTGTTCATCATGAGCATCCATGGAGTAGGACATTTTAACATAGCTGACTTTATGGCCACCAAGATACAGCATGGATAAGTTTTTCATCCTGAACTTGGGATCCACAGAATTTGACACACTAACCACATCAAAAGCACAATTCTCTGTGTAGCTCTGACTGGTTGGGAACTAATGAAGCCTGAGCCACTTTACATATGAAGAGGTACATTCCTACCTGATACTTCTACTGTTACAAGATTGTAAACCACACAGGAATACAGAAGGTTCTTATGAGATAATAATTAGAGATTGCCTTTTTATTCATAAGAATACATTGATTTGATTCAATACCAGCTTCAAGTTCGGGAGTCAAAATATACAGTACACAGCCTTAGCTAAACAGCAAATTAAAGTAACAAAAAATAATAAATAAATAACGAAACTTCAAATAACATGAAAGAAACCATATACTGAAGGCAATTAAAACTCTAACCAAAACCGAATCACAATTATTAAGCTAAGCAACATTCTCTTACTGTAGGTTTTGTAGCACAGACATACAGCCTTATGCTGGCCTTGGAAATATACTGCAAAGGCAGTCAGGGAAGGTAATAATCTCTTCACGATTAATACAGGTATGCTCCATTGGGGGTGGGGTTTGCTGTTGGAGAGTTTCTTCCAAGGCAAAGCATGAGTTGTGTTACAGACAATACCTCAAATTCTTTAAAATTTGCTCGACTGATCTTCATGAAATTATTCTTGATGACCCATGAGGACAAGCAAAAGTTTACATTGTCAGGCTCCTCCTGGATGACCAGCAGATCTTGATGTCCCTCAGCACTTCTCTGAATCCTCTGAAACATGCACTCTTGCTGGACCAGAGGCTAGATGAAATAAAGGACTTGTCACATCTAGGAAACCACAGAAAGGAAGAAAATGCAGCCCAAGAGTGCCATGGCTATAGGGATGAGATGCAATGGTGGTTCTCCTGCTTTGCACACTCAGTGCTCCTGGTGAAGAGTTGTATCTGAGGGAGATCTTGACCTCTTCTATGCCCTGTTTGAGCTTCTGGTGGAGTATTTCAGACCTAGGGGAAGAAAAGAGAAAAGCCTGGTGAGGACCTGCCATGGCAGCTATTCAGCAAACACCAGGCTTATTCAGCAGGAAAATCCAGTATGACCTTTGAGCTAAGGCCATTTCCAGTATCCTCAAAGAAGAAAGTCTAGAGAGCACCTGGACCTGGAATTTTTTTCAGATTTAATAAATGGCTTGAAAGTGAACTGTTAACTACACACTTTGCTAGAGTTAGAATAAAACCCCACATTTCTTCAATAGTCCAGATATATTATATTGAAAAATAACTGTGTGGCAATGTCTGAATGGAACACTATACAGAGGCCTTCTAGGGAGCCTAGCCACCATTCAATAAAGGCTGTTATTATATCTGGAGTGCAGGAACCTGCCTGGCTTCCATTTGTGAAATTCTACATCTGCAAATCCCCAGAGAAACCATGGCCCAGGATATACAGGCTAACTGAACAGATAGTATAATCAGCAAGAGTGTGCTGACTCTGCCTCCCCAGTGCTGAGATTCCCAGCATGTGCTGTTCTGCTTAGGTTGGTTTTCGTTTTGTTTTGCTTTTTTCTGAGTTTTGGGAATCAAACTCAGATCCTCATGCTTATGTAGATGGTAAGTCTTTAATAATTGTGTCATTTCCTCATCTGTGATTTTATATCTTTACCATGTAGAACTATTCTCATATTTAAATGCTGACGAAAATCCTTACTCATGTCTAGCTTCTTTTTACTATTCTTTGCAAGGTTAAAAAAAAATATTACTTCCTATCTCAAATGTACATAAAGCTCTTGAATTAAAAGCAATACAAACTACATTCCAGGTTTAAAATCCTGTGTACATATCCAGATCTTCTCATCCTTCACAAACAACTCTCTCTACCTGATGTACTTTCCTTACCAATGGAAAACATTGAACTATTGCATTCCACTTTATTTCTATCATCATTTCTAATGTCTTGTAACATACCAACATGTAAACTGATTGCTTTAAAAAAATCAAAAAGTGCATTTCCCTATAAATTAGGCAAAACAAACTCAGTTCTTAGTCTTTCAAAAAAACTAGATGAGCCAATTATTGAGTAATACAGTCAGACTTCCCCAGCAAGGCCATCTCATCAACTTACTAAAGTATTCTCAAACTTACAGGTGACACTTTACAGATCAATGTGACCACCAAGTATTAGCAAACATTACATAATACTGAATCAGTGTTATGACTGCTTCAAAACTGTAGTTACTAGACACTGGAATGCAAAGATGCAAATGGATTTTTATTTTCTATTCATGGTTTTTATAAAGTAAGAAATTCTAATAGCCTACCAAATCCCTAACACACACAATGACCAAATCACAAAATACATTTCCAAAAGTGAAGGAAGAATTAGAACCAAATATGCCGGTACAAAGTGGCACTAGAGTAATAAAGATTAGTGGAAAATCTAGATCTTGAATTTCATGGTATTAAGCATATAAGAATTGGGTGACTTAGGCTTGAACTCTGAGAACTTTGTGCAATGAAAGGTTTTGCTGTATGTAATACAGTAACCAAGGGCTGCCTGTAGCTAGTGAGCACTTGTGAAAAGTGACTAGCACAACTAAGAAACTGTTTTCTCAATTTTAACCAACTTAAAGATTCCATGTGGAGCTAATGGAACATGTTGAACAGTAAAGTTACTCACGTTATCTGAAATGCAAACTTATCAACCAGAGTTTTTCAAAGTATCATGCCCTATTATTAAGATCATGACCCTGGGTCATGACCACCCCCAACCCCTCTCCTACTCAGCACCACAAAGCCTCCTGTTGGGCCTGAGCCTCACCTTGCAGGAAAGCAGAGGCACCTACCCCGCAGCCAGGGCGCAGGATGAGAGGGCATCCAGCGTGGAACCCGCCCCTGTGGGGCGGCCGCGATCCCCAGGTCGCATGTGGGTTTCTCAGAGCTGGGGCTGCACTGACAGGCGGACGGCCCGCACTGCTCCAGGCCCGGACACCCTCTTCCCTTGCTGACACCGCGCAGAACGGGCGCCCGGGCGGCCCAAGCCGCCGGTTCACCCTCCTCCTGCTCCTCAGTGGCGCGATCCCGCCCCACAGCCCCTCACCTACCTGGTCGCAGAATTTGATGAATGCCAGGGCGGTCGCCCCCATTCGGATGTTTCTGGCTCCTGGCGGGTAGGAGGCCGGCTATGTTGAGGAGCGCGGGCAGGGGGCGGCGCCGCCTCCAAGCCTTTGGCCTAAGCAGGGAAGAGCCCTCTGGTCCTGCCTCCTCCACCGAGGACTCCAGCAGTCTTTCTTCAGTCCTTTCTCTCCCTCTCTTCCTCTGTTTTTCTCTCCCTCTCTCCTTCTCTCTCTCTCTGCCACCTCCCACAAGCACCTGCCGCCTTCACCTCACACCCTCTTCCCGAAATACCGCGGCAGCGCCCGCCTCCACTCCAGCCAGGGACCAATCCAGCCAGTGGCTGCAGCATCCAAACTGCTCTAGACAATATAACCACCACCTCCCGCCAAGATTGGTGGCCACGCAGGGAGAGGCCGGAGTGCCCACAGAGGGAGCAGCGGGACACAGGAAGCCGGGCGCGTAGAGATGGCAAACCATGTGGCTGGACCCCTGGGCGCGCGCCCAGGGCTTGGTGGTGGCAGTAGGGACTGGAGATGGGGAGGGACAGAAATTGGGTACCAGGGAATGGCCTGGGATGGCACTTGGAGGTGGCTTGCACAAATTCAGCTCAGTCAGGTGAGGAGAAGGCAGCAGGAGCCAGTGAGAGCAAGGAAGACCTCAGGCTGAGTGAGAATGCCCCTGAGGCTTTGGGGGAGACATAGTCACCAGCAGACTGCTGACACATGAAACTGAAGGGTGTGGTCTTCATACCCTGAACAGGTTGTGACCACTGAGCATTTCTCCCCAAAGCACCCCTTTTGATATGGCACGTGATTTTTCCTTTTCTTCTTTATCATCAAAAGGGTTTTGCCTCCTACTCAAGAGAAATCAATTAAAAAAAAAAAAAAAGATGTTCAGGATTTCTAATAAACAGCATCCTTGGATGGAGAAGAGAAATGACTCCCTCGCCCTGGCACACGCACCCATGCCAACCCACAGCTCAGAAAAGGCTTTTCTTTCTTAGGCAACTGCACACTGTTACCATTCCAGGCTTGTGTGAGAGCAGATTGTTGTTCTGTGTCTGTCAGCCTGGGCTGCTCCAGCCCCTGATTAATAAAAGGTGCACATGGTTAGAACACAAACGAGAGATATTGGGTTGGTTTAAAAAACAAAAGCAAAAACCTCATCTTTTCCCTGCATTGGTGTGTGTCTTGGGACAGACTTTATTCAGAGAATCGATTTGAGCCTAATGGCAGTCTAGAAAAATAGGGATCTGTGCCAGGACTGTCCGTTTATTATAATGCTGCTCCTAAAAACAACTCTTTAGCCCCATAAGAACAGAAAATATCAAAGTACAAGATCAAATGCACTAAGAGCCTTCTGATATCTCTTAACATAACTATGTCATAATTCTGCTGAAACAATCCCTTTTCTAAAAATTACACTTTTACCATGAATGGTATTTGCTACTTTAAAATGGAGGAAATTTTGTAACTGAGAGAAGAGGCTTAGCCAGGAAAAAAAAAAATGATGCTTGCTTTGCTTTTCTTCAGTGCCTAATTCCTTTCTGCATCAACTTTGGCCAATGAAATGAGGATTCTGTCATCCCATGTCTCTTGATCAGTGCACTGAAGGTGAATGAGTTAGCAGTATGAAAGCCTTTGACTTCTCTGAAACAAAGGTGTTGTGACGACATTACTACAATATTTTGTGATTATAATTGTCCATGTGCTACAGCCAACCGAGTTTTACCTTCCTCGAGGATGAAAGATTTACTCCTTCTATATGTATGCCTGTTTAACACTGGATGCTGACTCACCAATTAACACAATCGAACAAACACCCATCCTCAGTATGCTCTCCTCTGGGTTAAAGTTCTAGAATTTAAAAGCACAACAGATATTTGATTAGGAACACAGCACAGGCTGACTTTGGGGAGCATACAGGTGGTTTTGAGGGTATGGGTTAAGATAGCGGACGAAATATGTATCTCAGTGTATTAGGACTGAGCTGATGAATATTTCTAGTGAAGAGTAATTGATGAAAGTATTTTATAGCCTTCCATCTCTGCATTAGAGAGGGCATGGTAGGCTGCAAAGGCTGTTTCAGTCCTCGGTGGGCTCACCTTTCTCCATCTTGAACACTTTAACATCTTGTGTGTCTGTCTTACTGTTTATTAAAAAGAAAGGTTATGCTTACTATTACCCAGGCTACTCATATCACACAGTCAACCAAGATAATAATATGAAAAACTGAGATCATTTGAATTCAATATTAGTATTTTAACAACTATATTTTCGTAGCTGTATAGGTAGTAACAACTATTGATTCTGGAAAAATAGAAATAAAACTTCTGTATAATTAAGCGATAAATTGAAAATATTTATGTTCAAGTTTTATTAGCATCGAAATATATGATTCTTCCTGCATCTGTTAAAATTGTAAAGAGCTCATCCCGGTGTGGCAGCATGTGCCTTTTGTCCTAGCACTTGGGAGAAATAGGCAGGTGTATCTCTGTGAGGTTGAGGCCATCCTGATCAACATAGCAAGTTCCAGGCTAGACAGGTGGGTACATAGTGATACCCTGTCATAGATAGATAGATAGATAGATAGATAGATAGATAGATAGATAGATA
>JANHMN010001714.1:0-10154 GCA_030674055.1 Rhabdomys pumilio
GAATCTTCTTAGGGGATGAGAGAAGATGAACCCATAATATGGGTGTTGTTTGCCAAAAAAACTGCAGTAGGAATTAGTTTAGTGGTAAAAATGAGAAAATATAAAGGCTTAGAATAATTAATATGAGTTACAAATTGAGATAAAATAGCACTCTCCACCTTCTGTAAGGCTTTTCTACCCTCCTCTGTTAGAGTCCTGTCAGACTTAGGGTCAGGAGAATATCAAACAGGGGCTTCAATTCTCCTGTTGTAAATTGCAAATATGGTCATAGCCAATTAATGTCTCCCAATAGTTATTGAAAGTCATTAAGTGTCTTAGGGAAATCAGACCTCAAGGTGCCTTACTATTAATAATATGTGGACCATTAATCTGAAATTCTAAATAAGTAAATGGATCTTGTAATTGTACCTTTTCTGGTGCTATTTGTAACCCCGCAGTCTGTAAAGCTGTTCTAAGATCATCAAAACACCAGAGTACCTGTTTTCCATCTTTTCCTACTATTAAAATATCATCCATAAAATGAATCATGTAGATTTGCTTCCACATGGTTCTAACACCGTCTATGGCAGAAGCCACAAACTTTTGGCACAAGGTTGGACTGTTAGCCATACCCTGAGGCAATATCTTCCATTGATATCGTTTCATAGGTTCTCTAAAGTTTATAGCATGAACACTGAAAGCAAAGCTCTTTCTGTTGTTAGGATGCAAAGGGATAGGAAAAAAAACAACAGTCTTTCAAATTATAACTATTACAGTCTGGGTCTGAGCACTGAGCAGATCCCAGGCGGCAGTTCTACCCCCAATCTCTAGGAATCCAGAGGAAGCAGGGCTCCCAGGTGCTCTCACCCTGGCATTATCTTAGGTAAGGAGAAAGCAACACCTGCCCCAAACAGGCAGTAACTGGGACCCACAAAGACCCATGAAGTCACTACTGGCCCAGACCACTGATTCCTTCCGGTCTGGGCCTGAGCACTGAGCAGATCCCGGATGGCAGCTCTGCCCCCAATCTCTAGAAATCCAGAGAAAGCAGGGCTCCCAGGTGCTCTAACCCTGGCATTATTTTAGGTAAGCAGACAGCAATGCCTGCCCCAAACAGGGAGTAACCTGAACCCACTAGGACCCAGGAAGTCACTCCTGGCCTGAGCAGATTTTGGGCCTCAATTCTTACCCCAGTAGCAACACCCACTCCACACATTTTTGATAAAAACAAAGATAATAGGAAAGACAGGCTCCAGTCAGAGACAGGGCAGGTAGCACTAAGGAGATCCCGATGGCAAAAGGCAAGTGCAAGAACATAAGCATCAGCAATCCAGGGTACTTGGCATCATTAGAACCTAGTTCTCCCACACAAGAAAGTACAAAGTTTCCATTGTACTAGGAAAGCAAGATTCAGTTTTAAAATCACTTCTAATGATGACAATAGAGGACTTTAAGAAGGACATAAATAACACGCTCAAAGAATTTGAGAAGAACACAGGTAGACAGGTAGAAGTCCTTAAAGTGGAAACACAAAAATCCCTTAAGAAATTACAAGAGAACACAACCAAACAGGTGAAGGAATTGAACAAAACCATTTAGGACATAAAAATGGAAATAGAAACAATCAAGAAATCACAAAGGAAGACTACCCTGGAGATAGAAAACCCAGGAAAGAAATCAGGAGTCATAGACACAAGCATTACCAACAGAATACAAGAGATAGAAGAGAGAATCTCAGGTGCAGAAGATACTATAGAAAATATTAACACAACTGTCAAAGAAAACGCAAAATGCAAAAAGTTCTTAACACAAAATATCCAGGAAATCCAGGACACAATGAGAAGACCAAACCTAAGCATAATAGGTATAGATGAGAGTGAGGATTCCCAACTTAAAGGGCCAATAAATATCTTCAACAAAATTATAGAAGAAAACTTTCCTAATCTAAAGAATGAGATGCCCACAAACCTACAAGAAGCCTATAGAATGCCAAATAGACTAGACCAGAAAAGAAATACCTCCCGTCACATAATAATCAAAACACGATCATCTCGTTAGCTCCTGAAAAGTCAGTTGACAAAAGACAAAACTGCTTCATGCTAAATGTGTTGGAGATATTAAGAATTCAAAGTCTATACATAACCATAATAAAAGCAATATACAGTAAACAAAAAGCTTACATCAATTTAAATGAAGAGATACTCGACGAAACTCCACTAAAATCAAGGACTAGACAAAGTTGACCACTCTCTCGATATCTATTCAATATAGTACTTGAAGTTCTAGCCAGAGACATAAGAAAATAAATGGAGATTTAGGGAATATAAAATGACAAAGAAGAAGTGAAGGTATCACTGTTTGTGAAAGATGTGATCATATTTCTAAGTGATCCCCAAAATTCTACCAGAATGTTTTAAATATAAAAGAACAATAGAAAAACTATGCATTAAGATTCTGATCTTCAGTATCTTCTTAATGTGTCAAAATTATAGGAACCTAGGAACCTACATGGAAAATTTTGTTAATAAGAAGAGACTACTCTATTATCTATCTATCTATCTATCTATCACACTTTAGAACATCTCTAGTGCACCAAAAAACCAAAACAAAACAAAAAAAACCCCACAGTTAAAAATAGTACAAGGAGAAATATTGTCAAAATGAACTTTTTTATTTTTAACTTTTTAATTTTTATTGGACATTTTATCTATTTATATTTCAGATGCCATTCCCTTTCCCCATTTCCCCTTCCTAGAAACATCCTATCCTATCCCCCCTCCTCTTTTTTGCTTTTATTTCATTTTAATTACATGCAACTATTAAGGTCAGCTCTAGATTGTGGAACTAGCAATACAGTAGATGCAAATCGTCAAGGAGTAAGCAAGACAAACACAAACAGTCAAAGAACAAGTGAGAAAATAAACAAAATTCTGTGAACACTCCTGTGATCACTGTTTCTAGAGGCTTATCAGGATGAACAAAATATCTAATCCAAATTCTCTGTCCGAGCCCAAAGTTATTTTCATGTTGGAAGCCTAGTTCCTTGTTCTACCCTAAAATTTAGATTCCTGACAAAATACTTCTTTGTTCTAGCCTAATATTTAGATTCCTGCATAAAATTACTTCTTTGTTCTAGCCTAATGTCAGATTCCTGCCTGAAGCACACTTCTTTGTCTTTGTCCAAGGTCAGATTCCTGCTAAGCATCCCCAGAAGCTCTCCACATGCTTCTTTTTTTGGTGGGGGGGGAGTGTGTATCTGTTTTATTGATGACTTAACTGTGCTTGGTTTTCTTTTCTTTTCTTTTCTTTTATTGGATATTTTATTTACATTTCAGATGCCAATCCCTTTCCCCATTTCCCTTCCCAGAAAACCCCTATCCCATGCCCCCCTTTTCCATTTGGCTTTTATACAATTTTTTAAAATGTTAATCAAGGGCTTTATATGTATGGTAATGCTCAATCAGAAGTGTAACCTAATACCCAACCTAGCTATGTAAACTATCTTTGACTGGTGGAGACACGTGAACTTCTGCCTCCATGCCCCCTCTTTCTTTCTCTCTCTTTTTCTCTCTCATTACCGTGCTTCTCATCTACTTCATCTTCTCCTCTCCTTACTCCATCTTTTCCTCTCAGTGCTCCTTTCCCCTTAGCTCCTCCTACATATTACCCTTCCTGTTAAAATAAAGTTTTTCTCTCAGAATACAATTAGAGCTTAATTATTCCTATTTGTACCAGTGAGATACAAGATAGTCTTAATACCCAGTCCATCTTTTTGTTGACTAGCCAGAACCTCTGCCGTCTCTCTTGACTAGAACACTTAGTTTTGAACCTGGCTTTTTCTTGGCTTTAGAATGAATGTCAGCTGAGAACCCTCCAATCAGACATTTTCTCTCAAGGTAAATAGCCTGGATTGGCTATGAGTCTATACGTCTTCAATGCTGTCAGAAATCCAGAATGACTAAATTAACTGAATTTATGGGAAGCACTAAGCATAGCTTCTAAAACTTAGCCAATTTATAGAGACGGCTGAACACTTGGACAACCCCTATACTACTGAACATTGGAGCATCAAATCTTCAGCATTCTGGCCCAAACTCATCTGACAGACTTTAGTGCTGCAGAATTATTAAGGGCTGGTTACTCTGTCTAGGCAGATATAATCAGTCAACTATTCTGCAAGTGTGTCCTTTTCTGGACAATACTTTCTCTGTAGATGGAGAGAGGCAACTCTTGCATGGTGGCTGTCTCAACAAAACTGGAGTAACTCCAAGGATGTTCAATTTCTTCTTAGAATCCAAGACAGGAAGCTGTCAGGAGCAGACAGGTCTCTAATCAAAATGAACATTAATATAGAAATATTTGTGACATCAATTCTATGGATTTCTGACGTTTTGAAATCCAACTATCCATGTATTGTAACCTATACTGTTGTCTGTTATCTCCTCTCAGCTATTTCTAAATAAAATATAGAAAACACCCTAACAATAAACTCAAAGTCATGAATTTACTATAGTACCTTAACTCATAGGCTGATCATCCCAAGTCAGTTTAAAAAGTTAAAGAAGGACTGGGTTTAAGCCTTGTATTTCTAAATGTATTATACAGGCACAATGCCCATGAGAGTATCTATATTCATATCACTTTCATATCAATATGAAGCTTATAACAAAGAAAACCTTAAACTTGAAATCCAAGTGAATTTTGTACCATTTAAGATATTATAACTTAATCTTGATACTAAATTATACAAATTTCTACCAATAGGTTATGGCTATGCCATAAATCCTAGCTAATCCTCCCTGTTCCAACAAAATCACTACTTTTCCCCAGAGAGACAGCCCCATATTAACCACCTTAGTGGGGTTAATAGGGGCGCTGACCCTTCTTTAACTTCTTCAAGCTGATTACGGCCATTGAGATATCAGAAGAGGGGTGGGGGGAAGTGTAAATTGATAAGTTTCTGACACTGTGTCTTCACTGCATCCAGATGGAATTCCCAGACACCGGAGGTTTGAATAAGTCCGCTCATTTTGCTTGATGAGTAGATACACCAAGGCTGTGTATTCTGAAATATACAATTCTCTTCACAAGTCTTAGTATCAAGAAAAAAATTTTTTTTTCCTAGAGTGCTGACATTTTTTTTTAAAGATGTTGGTTCTAACAACTTTTTTTCCCACTTTTATGTAGTTGGTTATAATATTTACATTTCAAGTTTTATCCTCTTATCCCATTTCCCCCACTACCCAGGAACCCCTTATCCCATCCTCCCTCCTTATATCCCTTCTATGCGACTGTGCTCGCACCTACACCCCACTCCCACTACACCCTCCTCACCCTCACATTCCCCCCCTTCTGTGTTAGTTTTTCATGGGACCAAGAATCTCCTCCCCCACCTATGCCCAACAAGGCCGTCCTCCCCTACATATACCGCTAGAGTCGTAGTCCCTCCCTATGTGCTCCCAGGCTGGTGGTTTAGACCCTGGGGAGCTCTGGATTGTTTGGTATTGTTGCTTTCCTCTTGGGGTCACAAACCCTTTCTGCTCCTTCAGTCTTCTAAGTTCTCTATTGGGAAACCCTTGATCATATCAGTGGTTAGCTGTGAGCATCATCCTCTGAATGTGTCAATCTCTGGCAGATCTCCAAGGAGACAGATATAATACGTTCTTGACAGCATGCATTTCCAGTCATCCACATCAACGTCTAGCTTAAGTGATAGTACATGTAATGGATGTCCAGGTAGAATGGTCTCCTTATGGCTCCTCCTTCAGTTTCTGTCCCATGTTTTGTTTCCATAATTGCTCCCTTGAGTATTTTTGTTACTGGTTCTAAGTAGAACTGAGGCATTCCCTCTTGGTCTTTCTTCTTCATGAGCTTTATGTGGTCTGTGGGTTGAGTCTTCGCTATTCTAAGTTTTTGGGCTACCAATCGCTTAACAGTGAGTAAATACCATGTGTGTTCTTTTCTGATTGGGTTAACTCACTCAGGATGGTAATTTCTAGATCCATCTATTTGACTATAGTGGAGCATATGTCCTTGTTATATGTTGGAGTGTCTTCTGGGTATATGCCAGGAGTGGTATAGCTGGATCCTCAGGTAATGCTATGTCCAGTTTTCTGAGGAACTGCCAGACTGTTTTCCAGAGTGGTTGTACCAGCTTGCAATAACACCAAAAATGGAGGAGTGTTCCTCTTTCTCTGCATCCTCGCCAGCGTCTACTATCACCTGAGTTTTTTATCTTTGCCATTCTGAGGGGTGTGAGATGGTATCTCAGGGTTGTTTTGATTTGCATTTCCCTGATGACTAAGGATGTTGAGCATTCCTTAAGGTGCTTCTCAGCCATTCAAGTTTCCTCTGTTGAGAATTCTTTGTTTAGATCTGTTCCCCATTTTTTAATAGGGTTATATGGTTTTCTGAAGTACAATTTCTTGAGTTCTTTGTAAATCTTGGATATTAGCCCTCTATCAAATGTGGGATTGGTTGAGATCTTTTCCCAATCTGTTGGTTGCCGTTTTGTCTTACTGACAATGTCCTTTGCCTTACAGAAGCTTTGCAATGTTATGAGGTCCCATTTGTCAGTTTTTGATCTTAGAGCATAAGCCATTGGTGTTCTAATCAGAAACTTTTCCCCTGTGCCTAGGTATTCGAGGGTCTTCCCTACCTTCTCTTCTATTAGTTTCAGTGTATCTGGTTTTAAGTGAAAGTCTTTTATGCACTTGGATTTGAGCTTTGTACAAGGAGATAAGAATGGATTGATTTGCATTTTTCTACATGTTGACCTCCAGTTGAACCAGCACCATTTGCTGAAAATGCTGTCCTTTTTCCACTGGATGATTTTAGCTCCTTTGGCAAAGATCAAGTGACCATAGGTATGTGGGCTCATTTCTGGGTCTTCAATTCTATTCCATTGATCTTCCTGCCTGTATCTGTACCAATACCATGCAGTTTTCTCAGCCTGTTTATCATTTTAGTATAGGAAGGCTACTGATTTGTTTGAGTTGATTTTATATCCAGCCACTTTACTGAAGTTGTTTATCAGGTTTAGGAGTTCTCTGGTGGAAATTTTAGGGTCACTTATGTATACTATCATATCATCTGCAAATAGAGAAATTTTGACTTCTTCTCTTCCCGTTTGAATCTTTTTGACTTCCTTTTGTTGTCTAATCACTCTAGCTAGGACTTCCAGTACTCTATTGAATAGGTAGGGTGAGAGTGGACAGCCTTGTCTAGTCCCTGAACTTAGTGGGATTGCTTCAAGTTTCTCTCCATTTAGTTTGATATTGGCTACTGGCTTGCTGTATATTGCTTTTACTATGTTTAGGTATGGACCTTGAATTCCTGCTCTTGCCAGTTATTTTAACATGAACGGATGTTAAATTTTGTCAAATGTGTTCTCAGCACCCAGTGATATGATCATGTGGTTTATATCTTTGAGTTTATTTATGTAGTTGATTACATTGATGGATTTTCGAATATTGAACCAACCCTGCATTCCTGAGATAAAGATTACTTGATCATGATGGATGATTGCTTTTATGTGTTTTTGGATTCAGTTTGCGAGAATTTTATTGAGTATTTTTGCATCAATATTCATAAGAGAGATTGTTCTGTAGTTCTCTTTCTTTGTTGGGTCTTTGTGAGGCTTTGGTATGAGTGTAATTGTAGCTTCGTAGAATGAATTGGGTATTGTTCCTTCTGTTTCTATTCTGTGGAATAGTTTGAAGAGAATTGGTATTAGGTCTTCTTGGAAGGTCTGGTAGAATTCTGCACTAAAACCTTCTGGCTCTGGACTTTTTTTGGTGGGGAGATTTTTGATGACTGCTTCTATTTCTTTAGGTATTATAGGACTGTTTAGATGGTTTATCTGCTCCTCATTTAACTTTGTTACCTGGTATCTATCTAGAAAGCTGTCCATTTCATCCAGATTTTCCAATTTTGTTGAGTACATGCCTTTGTAGTAGGATCTAACGATTTTTTTAATTTCCTCTGTTTCTGTTGTTATGTCTCCCTTTTCAGTTCTAATTTTATTGATTTGAGTGCTGTCTCTGCACCCTTTGGTTAGTCTGGCTAAGGGTTTGTCTATCTTGTTGATTTTCTCAAAGAACCAGCTCCTGGTTTTGTTGATCTTTTGTATAGTTCTTTTTGTTTCAACTTGGTAGATTTTGGCCCTGAGTTTGATTATTTCCTGCCTTCTACTCCTCTTGGGTATATTAGCTTCTTTTTGTTCTAACACTTTCAGGTGTGCTGTCAAGTTGTTAATGTATGGTCTTTCCATTTTATTTTATTTTTGTGGGCACTTAGAGCTATGATTTTTCCTCTCAGTACTGCTTTCATGGAGTCCCACAAATTTTGATATGAAGTGTCCTCACTTTCATTTAAATCTAAAAAGTCTTTAATTTCTTTCTTTATTTCTTCCTTGACCAAGTTATCATTGAGTAGAGCATTGTTCAGTTTCCATGTGTATGTGGGCTTTCAGTTGTTTTTGTCCATGTCAAAGATGAGTCTTAGTCCATGGTGTTCTGATAGGGTACAAGGGATTATTTCAATCTTTTTGTATCTGTTGAGGCCTGTTTTGTGACCAATTATATGGTCTATTTTGGAGAAGGTACCATGAGGTGCTAAGAAAAAGGTATATTCTTTTGTTTTAGGATGAAATGTTCTATAGATGTCAGTTAAGTCCAATTGGTTCATAACTTCTGTTAGTTTCATTGTGTCTCGATTTAGTTTCTGTTTCCATGATCTGTCCATATCTGAGAGTGTGGTGTTGAACTCTCCCACTATTAATGTGTGGGGTGTAATATATGCTTTAAGTTTTAGTAAAGTTTCTTTTACGTATGTGGGTGCCCTCGAGTTTGGAGCATAGATGTTCAGAATTGCAAGTTCCTCTTGGTACATTTTTTCTTTGATGAATATGGAGTGTTCTTTATCTTTTTTGATTACTATTGGTTGATAATTGATTTTATTTGATATTAGAATGGCTACTCCAGCTTGTTTCTTGGGACCATTTGCTTGTAAGATTGTATTCCATCCTTTTACTCTGAGGTAGTGTTTGTCTTTTTCACAGAGGTGCATTTCCTGTATGCAGCAAAATTCTGGGTTGTGTTTTTGTATTCAGTCTGATAGTCTATCTCCTTTTATTGGAGAATTGAGTCCATTGATATTAAGAGATATTAAGGAATAATGAATGTTGTTTCCTGTTATTTTTGTTATTATTGACGTTGCAGTTATATTTGCGTAGGGGTCTTCTTTTAGCGTTGTTGGAAGATTACTTTCTTGCTTTTTCTAGGTTGTAGTTTCCCTCCTTGTGTTGGAGTTTTCCCCCAATTATCCTTTGAAGTGCTGGATTTGTGTTACGATATTGTGCAAATTTGATTTTGTCATGGAATATTTTAGTTTCTCCATCAATATTGATTGAAAGTTTTTCTGGGTATAGTAGTCTGGGCTGGCATTTGTGTTCTCTTATGGTCTGTATAATATCCATCCAGGATCTTCTGGCTTTTATAGTCTCTGGTGAGACTATATGGGCTTAGGGCAGTGAGCGGGTCTTCTTACCTACTGCTCTGGGTTCCTTGCTCCCTCTAGGGTGGGTCAGGAGTGATCCGGTATTCCCAGATGCAGACCAGGCCTCAGATCTGGGAGAGCCACATGCTTCATTGCATATTTTCACACACACACACACACACACACACACACACACACACACACACACGTTCACACACATTGTGCGCAAATGTGTGTTTTCCCAGTAGATTAGCTGTATGCAGGGCAATAGGAAAGGGAACCTCTCAAATATCCAGAGCAGCTGGGAACCCACAGTAGTCCCGTGGTCTTGGGACACATTCCCTCCTTCACAACCCCCTTCCTAAAAATTCAAACCCCCTTTGATCCTGTGCCTTCTACCCTGGCAGATCATCCTCTTGACGGTTCTTTTAAAGATCACAGTCTGCAAACCTCTTAGGAGTTCTGCTGCACACAGGGCAACAGGCCCTCACAAACAACCACAGGAGCTGGGAAACCTGAAGAACCCAAAGGACTCAAGACCATCCCCAGGCCCTCTGATCCTCTAGTTTCACTCATGTTCTGGCCTGGGCCTTCCTCCAGGACAGATCATCATCTTGTCTGCTACTCTGAAGACCTCACAGGCTGAAGGCTTTTCAGTAGAGCCTTTACAGCAAGGG
>JANHMN010001715.1:0-10151 GCA_030674055.1 Rhabdomys pumilio
CATCTGCTCTTCCCAAGGTCTTGAGTTCAATTCCCAGCAACCACATGGTGGCTCACAACCATCTGTAATAAGATCCATATTCCCTTGGGTCTGAAGACAGCAACATACATGAAATAAATAAATATTAAAAAAAAAAAAAAGTAGCACACACGTATAACGCCCACACTTAGAAGGTGTCATAGAACTAGTTCTGTAGACCAGGCTGGCCTCGAACTCAAAAAGATTCACTTGCCTCTGCCTTCCAAGTGCTGGGATTAAAGGCATGCACCACAGCCTGGCAGAATTTTTAAATATTATAGTATAGAATCTATGGCCAGAAGAAAGTGAGTGTAGATTTGAGTGACAGCCCAGTTAGTACAGTGCTTGCATTGTAAGTATCAGGATGTGAGTTCAATCCCAGAGAACCAACACACACAAAGGCCAAGCTGTAATTCCAAAGCAGGGAAGGCAGACAGGCAGATCCCCTGGGACTCACTGCCAATCAGCTTAGCCTATCTGGGAATCTCTGGGCCAATGAGAGACCCTATCTCCAAACCAAGGTGGACAGCAAACCCGATGTTGTCTTTTGGTATGGAAAGCCAAGGAAGTCTTGAGCAAATGTGTAAAGAACAAACGAAATCTTGAAATGTGTATGTGGTGACATTGGCATGGTCATGGCAAGGACCAAGCCCTAGAACCCATAAGTAACTGGAAAAGCCTTCTATACCTGCTATAAGACTAGCTAGCCCATCATGACCATGCCATATAGCCGTCTGCAGCCACAGATGAATTGGGTTCACTTGAAAGGGAGATTGGAAGTGAAAAAAGGGGACGGAGAGGGGAGAGAAGCATGAAGCCAAGACAAAGATTTCTGATCAAGGCTCAAAGTTTAATATTCAGCTCTTCTATTTAAAGGGAAAGCCCCACTGAGCCCATCCTTGGTTTCAGCCAGATAGGCAAGGACAGCAGGCAGTCTATTCTTCAAAGTTCCTGTAGGAAGTTGTACCTGCAGCCAAGGTAGGTAACTCCACATCCACCTAGGTCCTATTATTAGGTCTATTGTGGTAAACAAGGGCTTTCCGGCCTGCTCAAGGCTGGGGGAGGGCACAGTGCTATATATATAACAAACACATTAAGGTTCTGGATCATGCGCAGAAGTTGGTGACACTCTGTCAGAGTACACACAGCCCACGTGACCCCAGCTTTTCTGTATTTGTGTTTGTCCTTTCTTCATTCTCTTGATGTTCCTAGTCTGGTTTCTAGGACCAAGACGTGCTGGATGTAGCATTTTGGCCTTCACACTCAATGCACAGCTACACAATGGGCACCCACACATGCACCTGTACACACACGTACACACACACACACACACACACACACACACATACACACACCCTACAAAACAGAAGGAAGCTTGGCTGAGGAGATGGCTTAGTGAGTAATAATATTTGCCATGCAACCATAAGGACTTGAGTTTGAATCTCCAGAGCCTAGGTTGAAGTTGTTGTTCTATCTTGAGTATCTGTAATCTGTAATCCCAGCACTCTTACAATGATACGGGAAGAATACATAGGTTAATTTGGATGCTTGAGAGCCAGCTAGCCTGGTAATACAGAGTAAAAACAGACTGTCTCATACAAGGTAGAGGCTGAGAACTGACACTAAAGTTGTCTTCTGACCCACACATGGCCCATGACACATACATACACCCATGTTCCAGCACACACACACACACACACACACACACAAAGTGGGTGTAGGAAAACTTCAGATCTAACAATAGCTGAGATTTTGTTGTAGATAGTATTTAGATTTGTTTTAAGTTGGCAATGCTAATGAGGGCTAGCGTTACAAGTTTCAGTTTGGGAACAATTAAATTATTCAGAATCCTCTTTCCACTCAGATGACTGACAAATGTGATAGAAGAAAATAAAAACAGACTAGCTCACTTTGCAAACTACCGTAGAAGACAAAGTATATGAGTGTTATAATAGAAAAAACTTAAAGGTGTTACAAATTACTGATATCTGGATGTTCTAGTTCTTCCTTTTTTGGTCTCATATTCTATGCATACAGACATGGCCTCCTAAGTATCCCTAGCTGGTCTGAAACACTATGTAGAGTGGGCTGGCCTTCAACTCACAGATCTGTCTGCCTCTGCCTTCCTCCTTTTTGTGATTCCTACACCTTCAGATCCGGCCACCTGGCATCAGTTAGTTCAGTGTCCTGTTCCTAAATCTGTTTCTTAAATAGTGAACAGAAACTATTTTTTTAAAAAAACAAGTTTTCATGTAGCCCAGACTGGCTTAAAATTCACTATGTAGCCAAGGATAATCTTGAACGTTTCATTTTCTGCCTCTACCTCCCAAGTGCAGAGATTATAAAAACCTGCACTACTGTGCCTGATTTAAATTAGTGAAAACTATAGGAATTCCTTCTGAAATTTAAAAATAATTAAGACTTATTTGAAGTGGAAACGTAAGGGTTCTCTGAAAAGTTTGTTGGATGGTGTTTGCAGGGGCAAACACTTGAAGGAACGTTGCATTAAAGTGGACACAGGTGTGAAAGGCTAAGGCCGACTCCTGAAGGAATGTTTCACTGAAACAGACACAGGAGCACAGGAGAGAATATGTTTTGCTAAAGCAAGCACATGAAAGGACACGTGATGAAGGATTGTTTACTAACAACACGCATGTATTGGTCCGCCTTACACTTCGGGAAATTCTTGTTGAGCTGTGCTAAACACCTTGGAAAGAACATTTTACAAAGGAGAGTCCTTGTTCAAATGTTACAAAAGATACCACAAAACCTTGTAATCGGAAGGGCTGGGGAGACAGCTCCAAATGCTTGCTGCTTGAGCATGATGACCCGAGTTTAATCCCTAGAGTTCATGTAAAAAAAAAGAAAAAAAGCCATGCATAGGTATAACCTCATTATTGGAGGGTGGAGATGGGTGGATCGCTGGAACTCATTGGCTAGCCAACCTAGCCAAAAGAGCAAAACTTCAGGTTCAGTGAAAGATCCTGTCTCAAGTCAATACGGCAGAGAGAGATAGAGAAGAACACTTAATACTGTCCTTGGGTTCCTACAGGCACACACATTCCAACTCCCCCTCTCCAACACCCACAGGTACACAACACACATACACATGTACCCACACATATACAACACATACACCCACACACAGGCACACCGCACACACATACAACATACATACAACACACACATCCACCCACACATATACAACACACACACACACACACACACACACACACACACACACACACACAAATTGAAATTGGAAGTGGAATAGGTTAGGGTAGATGATTTCACATCAGGTGGACCAGAATCTTTACTGGATTGCTCAAAGACCTGTTCTCTAAAATACCTGCAATATTAACGATTATATGTATGGACTCCCTGTGAACTGCAATGATAGCTAATGATAGGAAAAGCTAAACATAATATTCAATTTCTGATGGAAAGGGGAGGAACTGAGGAAACACTATCTAGTCTGCCTCGTTGAAATACTAGAGTGTTAATTTTTGAAAAACGATGAACAAAACAACAACAAAAAACCAGTAAAACACCCACAATTTATAGCCACAGAGGGTAGCCAAGAATCCCTCATCCAATGTAGGTTTACAAAAAGCAGCCATCAACTGAACTTATTTAAACCCGAAACAAATAAATAGCAGAAAGGAGTAAAATAGTAGGTTTGTTTCGACATCTAGTCAGTGCTGACCTCAAATGGGACTGTGATTCAGAGATAACTCAGTTATCTGGACTTTGTCTCAAGTATTTATATTAGTGTGTATACTTATACTTGCCACATATATTTTAATTTCTGATTCATTAATATTATATAATAAACTAGGTGTAGCTTTTGCTTTTCTGTGGCCAGGTTATTAAGAAATAGGAGCTGGATAGAGGTAGAATTCTTCTTTCTCCTGGAGATGCTGCCTCTGCACTGTACTGAATACCTGTACCCCTTCCAGAAACACACCCTGTAGATTTCACAGTTTTCCAGTTTTTGAAGCTATTTAAACTCTAGCCTAAACTAATTTAAAACTTGGTTGTTTTGAAACATCTCTCATTGCTGGCCATCAGTTAAGAGTACTGGCTGCTCTTGCAGAGGACCCTGGTTCAATTCCCAGCACCTACACAGTGGTACACAATTATCAGTAACTCTATTTCCAGGGGATCCCATGCCCTCTTCTTGTCTCCACAGGCAGGCAAAACACTCATATACATAAAATAAAGAAAGAAGAGCAAGCTTGTATTGGGTGGGAGGGAGACATGGAGGTGCTGGAGCAAGACCACAGGCTGGTGACAGAGGCTGCAGACACATCCCTGTGATTGCACTGTTCTTACAGCAGAAACAAGGAGCTTCTGAGTGCAAGACAGCTGTTGACAATTGCTTTCTAACCCCACATACCCACTACCCAGGAAGCAGAGACAGATCTCTCTGAGGTCAAGACCAGCTTAGTCTACACAGTGAATTCCAGGACAGCCAGAGCTATAGAGTGTGCTGGCTAGTTTTATATGTCAACTTGACACAAACTAGAGTCATCTGAGAGAAGGGAATCTCAAGAAAATGTTTTCATAAGATCTGGTTGTAGGCAGGCCTGTAAGACATTTTCTTAATCAGTGATCAATGGAGGAGGGCCTAGCCCATTGTGGGTGTTGCCATCCCTGGGCTAGTGGTCCTGGGTTTTATAAGAAAACAGGCTCAGCAAGCCATGGGGAGCAAGCCAGTAAGTAGTACCCATCTATAGTCTCTGCATCAGCTCCTGTTTCCAGGTTCCTGCTCTGCTTGAGTTTCTGTCCTGACTTCCTTTGATGATGAACAGTGATGTGAAAGTACAAGACAAACCCTTTGCTCCCCAAGTTGCTTTGGTCATGGTGTTTCATCACAGCTATAGAAATTGTAAGACAGCGAGACTTTGTCTCAAATGAAACAAAAACAGTTGCTTTCTAGTACATTCTCCTTGGCTTTGCTGTTAAATCAACCAACCAACAAAATGCAAACAAACGGAAAAGGGCTTTGAAGACCTGCTCAGGTGTTTCTTTGAACCATAGTCCCCTCTCCCATTCTGCTATGCTGTGCCACAATTGGTGGCTTCCTTTGACAGACCTCATAAATCTACATTGCTGTGCAGTTACAGGGTTCTCAAGGAAAGAATTAGCCCTTTGCTGAGGAAGGCTGCATTTCCCCTTTCTGTGTATCGATTTTCTTCCTATCGTCAGCTGTTCTGTTCTTCTAGAGTTCTTGAGTTCAATTCCTAGCAACTACATGGTGGCTTCCAACCATCTATATAGGATTCAGACGCTCTGTTCTGGTGTGCAGGCATACCTGTAGATGAAGCATTCATATGCATAAACAGATGTAGCCTTTAAAAAAAAGCATAAAAGGGCCAGGTGTATTGGTGTACGTCTTTAATCCCAGCACTTGAGAGGCAGAGGCAGGCAGATATCTATGAGCTTGGTTTACATGGTAAGTTCCAGGATTGCCTGTCTTAAAAGCAAAACAAGCCAGGCATTGGTGGTGCATGCCTTTAATCCCAGCACTTGGGAGGCAGAGGCAGGCGGATTTCTGAGTTTGAGGCCAGCCTGGTCTACAGAGTGAGTTCCAGGACAGCCAGGGATACACAGAGAAACCCTGTCTCGAAAAACCAAAAAAACCAAAAAAAAACCAAAAAAAACAAACAAAAAAAAAAAAAACAAAAAACAAACAAACAAACAAAAAAAACCCAACCAAACAAAAAAAAGCAAAAACAAAACAAAACAAACCAAACCTTACTCAGGAAGTCTAGGGAGATGGCTTGGACCGTCTTTGGGCTTCCAAGGACACTGTGCATGCAGAAAAAAACCACAGATACGCATACACATACCTTAAAAAAAAACATTAAAAAACATATTTGACACAGACTCTCACTACGTTGCTTTGATTAGCTTGGAATTCAAGAGATCCACCATCCTCTGTCTCTCAAGTGCTGGGATCAAAGCTGTATAGCACCATGCTCAGCTTAACAGAAACCTAAAAAAAAGAAGAAAAACAAAACTTGTTCGAAGATTGGGTTGGTTTGAATGTGCTTGGCACATGGGAAGTGCTACTATTAGGAGGTGTGGCCTTGTTGGAGGAAGTGTGTCACTGTGTGGGTGGGCTTTGAGGGCTCCTAGTGCTCAAGCTCCGCCCACTTTGGAAGAGTCTGCTTTCTCCTAGCTGCCTTCTGATCAAGAAGTAGAAACTCTCAGCTCCTCCAGCACAGTGTCTGCCTAGATGTTGCCATGCTTCTTGCCACGATGATAATGGACTGAACCTCTGAACTTGTAAGCCAGCCCCAATTAAATGTTGTCCCTTATAAGAGCTGCCTTGGTCCTGGTGTCTCTTTGCAACAACAACAACAACAACAACAACAACAAAAACTCAATCTAAGACTCAGATAACGCTGCACTGAAGGGTTAGGATGGGGAGAGTAATTTCCACGTGTGCTCTGACTTCTGTCTTCCTGCTTTACTTTCACTCACCGTGACAGCGGAGCAGGAGCAAGCAGACTATAACTGGTTCTCTGGAGCTTCTTTTTCAGGCATCTAGAGTGAGAGATAAAACTCAGAACTCTGTGACTCTGGAACTTCAGGATGTACTGCAGGCCAGTTTGAGCTCGCTTGAAGGAGAAGCAGGTAGTATTAGACTCAGGCAATAACTCCTTTTGAGCATAATTGTGTGACTTGAGATGTCCCCCCAACCCCCGACTCAAGCATGCCATGGGACATTTGGTGGAGGGTTTGTCCCCATCCTTAATTCCTGTTTACTTCATTTTCATGTACTTTTTCTTATACAGTGCCCTAAGATGACAGCAGCTTTGACTGAGAACTTAAATTCCAGTCAAGTTTGTCTTTTGTTCTCAGCTTGCCCTCTTTCTGATTAAAAAACTTAATCACTCCACAGACCTGTCCGCTTTGCTCCCCTAACCTGCAGGTGCAGCAGGTCCTCTTCGCCTGCTTTACACTGCTTCTCCAGAACATTCTAATTTCACTGCTCTAGCTATTATTCTGATTAGTACAATTTGTTTGTTTTCTTTTCTTTCTTTCTTTTTTTTTGGGGGGGGGTGGGGTTGAAGTCCCACTGCCCCAGACTGGCCTTTTTGGTTTAATTTCCAGAAAGCTAGGATTACAGGCACATGCTGTGCACCCTGCTTGATAGGGATTATATCATTGTTCCAACATATTTTTTTAAACAGGGTCTCAGATACCCAGGCTGCCCTTGAACTCCTGATCCTCCTGCTCCTCCTTCCCAAGTGCTGGGGTTACAGGCAAACCCACATCCCACAACACTGGACTCATTCATTCTTGGAGGTCATACTGAAGAAAGAGTTTCTGGTCCTGTGAGATGTCTCAGCAGATAAAGGGGCTTGCTGCCAAACTCAACAACCTGAGTTGGATCCCTAGGACTCATGTGGTGGAAGGAGACAACTCCTGCAGGTAGGTTGTCCTCTAACTTCCACATAAACTTAAAACACACACACACAACTGTAATAATTTTTTAAGAAAGAATTCTTTCGGTGGTGGCACACGCCTTTAATCCTAGCACTTGGGAGGCAGAAGCAGGTGGATTTCTGAGTTCGAGGCCAGTCTGGTCTACCAAGTGAGTTCCAGGACAGCCAGGGCTACACAGAGAAACCCTGTCTCGAAAAAAACCAAAAAACCAAAAAGCCAAAAAAAAAAAAAAAAACCAAAAAAAAAAAAAAAAGAAAGAAAGAAAGAATTCTTTGTGACATGCTTCCTTTTCTGAAAGCTTGCCTCCCCCCCACCTGTGTGTGGTGGTGGTGGTGGTGGTGGTGGTGGGTGTGTGTGTGTGTGTGTGTGTGTGTGTGTGTGGTGGGGTGTGTGTGTGTATTCACTTACACTGGTTAGTTTTTGTCAGTTTGATGCCAATTAAAAATACCTGGGAAGATGGACCCTCAGTTAAGGACTTGTTTCCATTAGATTGGCCTGTGGGCATTTTCTTGATTGTTAATTGATAGATAGAGGAAGCCCCGCCCACTGTGGGTGGTGCCACCCCTGGCAGGTGTTTCTGGGTTATATGAAAAAGATAGCTGATGGAGAACATGAATGCAAGTCAGCAAGCAGGAGTCCTCTGTGTTCTCTGCGTCACGGCATTTATCTCTCAATTGAGAAGCAAACTAAAACACTACCTCTCTCTCTCTCTCTCTCTCTCTCTCTCTCTCTCTCTCTCTTTCTTTCTCTCTCTGGTAAACTTTCAGGTTTCCTAGTACAAACCCACCTCCTCTTTAGGAAACTTCTTACTCAAAGGAGTTGGTTTCATCTTAATCATCTTTCTCCTGGCTGGGCAATCCAAGGTCACAATGCCCCTTGCAGAATCTTGCCTGAATTTCTTGCTCTAGAATTACACCCTGGGTACAGTCCAACAGGAGAGTGCCAATTTAGGCTTCAGACAACACACCCGGTTCCTCCCAAGGCTATGCAAGTAAGATTCTACAAGCTCATTTCAGTTTTCCTGTGGGTCATGATTAGACTAAACACATACAGCTACCCAAACATTCCTGCTGCCCAGTGGCATACAATTGTTGTCTGAATCTGTGGGAAGGAAAACACCCCCCCACCCTCTATGCAATATAATCTTCACAGATTCTCCTGCCCACAAGGGGGTGTGTTGTTTGCTAGGCAGTTGCTGTTTTATTTCCCTCCCCTCCAGCAAAGTGAGAGATCTGTCAGTGGTTAAGAAATAGGTCTCGGAGTTGGAGAAATAGCTCTGTGGTTAAGAGCACATACTACTCTTGCAGAGAACCTGAGTTCTCTTCCCTAGCACCCACATTAAGCAGCTCACAACTTCCTGTAACTCCAGCTCCAGGCACCTCAATGACCTCTTCTGGTCTCAGTGGACACCTGCATTCACATATGTACATAGCCTACAAACATATACATAATTAAAAATATATATATTCATATATATATATGATTATATATAATATTATATATATTCTATATAATATGTATATAGAATATATATATAAAAGAAATAGGTCTCATTACCATTTCCAGCGAAGTAACAGGAATATGTTATGGCTGGTCATATTCGGATTTGACATGATTTCTCCTAATGCTATTATGGAAATTTCCAGAAAGTTGGAAAAGTGGAACAAATATTTCAGTAAAGTTCTATTTGCTCCATCAGCCATACATGTCCCATAACTCTATCTTGCTATTTATTCATAAATATTCCTCATGTCTTTGGTGCATCTCAAAATAAATTTAAGCCAGATGTGGTAGTGCATGCCTTCCAGGAGGTAAAAGCAGGTGAATCTCTGTGAGTTTGAAGCCAGTCTTGTCTATATCTTCCATGTCAGCTAAGATGATATAAATGAGACCCTATCTCAATAAATAAATGAAGATAAATACATGTAAGATACAACACTTCACAGAATTGCTATGTTATAATTAAAAATCTACTCAGTTTTTTCTCTTGGAAGCTTTATGCACATTTGTAGTGATGTGTCTGAGCCTTAAGTACATATTCTATGAGCTTTGACAATGTATCCAAACTGGCATAGTGTAGACTGCCACCATCACTCCGGATACATCCTTCATGCCTCTTCCCTGTCAGTTCATCTCTGCTGGCAGTCATAGTTCTGAATCATTTTTCCTCCATTCCTTAGTTCTGATTATCTTAGAGCCTTACACAAATGACATCTGGAGTTGGCTCTTTTGAACACTATGGTTCCATGTAAAGCATTTACCACCACCTGACACAATGGTTTGTCTTCATCCATGTTGTCATGTGTATCAGAAATCTGCTTCCCTTTAAAATTTTCAGTATAATATTCTATTCTGCAAATGTACCATACTTGGGCATTTGGGCTATTCCAGTTCTGGGTGATTATGAACATTCTTTTTTTTTTTTTTTTTTTTGGTTTTTCGAGACAGGGTTTCTCTGTGTAGTCCTGGCTGTCCTGGAACTCACTCTGTAGACCAGGCTGGCCTCGAACTCAGAAATCCGCCTGCCTCTGCCTCCCAAGTGCTGGGATTATAGACGTGCCCCACCACCGCCTGGCTTACCTAGACTTTTTATCTCCAGGATTTGCTCCATTAGGGTTTCGTTTGTTGCTTCTAACTCCATTTTCAGATATTGAACAGTTTTATTCATTTCC
>JANHMN010001716.1:0-10148 GCA_030674055.1 Rhabdomys pumilio
GAGAAGTGGGATTACATCTGAAATGCAAATAAAATTTCCAATAAAATAAATAAATAAATAAAAAGAAATGTAAATAAATAAAATATCCAATATAAAAGAAAAAAGGAAAAAAAGATGATTTTAGGATTGTAGTATGAGTTAAAGTAAAATATGATTTACACAAAAAATTATAAATTCATTAATATAGGATAGATAATAAAATTCCTTATCTAAGTTGCCAAATAAAAAAAGAATAAAAGGTTATATGTTTTAAAAACGGACTATTAAGACCTTATCTGTGTAGCCATTGCCAATGTCATAATGGAATTTTGTCTTCAAAACAAAATTTATTAAAAGTGTTACAGATTTTCTTCTATGAAGTAGAGATAGAACAAAAGACTGATCTGTAACTAATAATTTAATCTTATAGTATTTTTTTTGTTTCTGCCAATAATATGATTTTAGCAAATTATGCTTGAAGTTTCTGAAACAATGTACTGGCTGGTTTCGTGTCATCTTGACACAATTTGGAGTTGTCACAGAGAAAGGAGCTTCAGTTGAGAAAATGCCTCCCTGAGTTCCAGCTGTAAGGCATTTTCTCAGTTAGTGATCAAGAGGTAAGGGCCCCTGGTGGGTGGTGCCATCCCTCACCTGGTACTCCTGGGTTTTTTTTTTTTTTCTATAAGAAAGAAAGCTGAGCAAGCCAAGGGAAGCAAGCCAATAAGTAACATCCCTCCATGGCCTCTGCATCAGCTCCTGCTTCCTGACCTGCTTGAGTTCCAGTCCTGACTTCCTTTGATGATGAACAGAAATGTAGAAAGTATACGCTGAATAAATCCTTTCCTCCTCAACTTGCTTCTTGGTCATGATGTTTGAGCAAGAATAGAAATCCTGACTAGGACAAATAATAAAGACAGAAAAAGCAAATAAATTTTAATTAATAATTTCAATTTATTTCCAAACATTTAGTTTAATTTGAATACACACATACATACCCACACATACATATAAACACCCATACACATGCAGGCACACATGCACAGAAAATTCCTTAGTAAGAAGCTAAAGAAAAATGGTAAATCTTAAAAAAAGAGGTATCATGTTTGGACATGAAAAGTGAAAAAAACATGAATCTATGTTTCTTGGACATGGCCACTCACATTTAGTTCTAAAGTAAACTCTCTTATCCCTTAGTCTGGTTGAGTGAGAGTTGTAAATTTGATATCATAGCTGAAGTATGAGCGTAGAAAAACCAGCACAAGAAACAAAGGCTGCATATGACGAGGAAAGTGAGTTTTTCTTCCTTAAGCTGAGTAACTTTATGCTTTTAAAAGGCTCCATTGAATTGTCATGAGATTTTATTTCTGCTTCCTCAGAGAAGTGTTATATACAACTTGTTTGTAATGCACAAAGTCATGAATATTTAAGGCCACTGTCACCTATGCATGTAAACATGCAACATTTAAATGGAAATACAAAACAACACAGGATTTCCTACTAATGCAGATGAAAGTGAGTGTCTAGATGGCCATTCAATTTAATCTCTCTTCAACCCACTTCTGCAGCTTGCTGTCTCTATCCTTTGCAACAAGATACAGTGGGATGTCTTCCTTTAACATTTTCAGAAGAGCGTTGCCGGCAGTGATGATTTCATATGCTGAAAACTATTAGAATATACAATTGAGAGATTTATTTTGTGTATTAAAAATACATTCTAAACTTTCCTTGTAATAACTTGCTTGAAGCTCAATAAAACAGAGGTGCACAAACCTTTCCTTGAAAAAGTCCTGCTCTTCAGGCCTTGGCCAGTTAGTAAACAGCTTCTGCTGTTTTTCACACTGCCCCCAGCAGAAGTCATTTGCAATCTTTTGTAATTCAATTTTTTTCCTTAAAGGCATCTTTTTGCTTAAGCCTTAAGAGCCCCAGGCATGGACTGTCATCCTTTTCTTGAGAAGTTGCACAATTTGCCTTCCATTAGAATTAGTCACTAAATGTTAACAGTAACTCTGGGATGCTGGTGAGGGACTTCAGAAGGGATGAGACAGGAAGAGCTGCACTTTCTTGGTTCACTTTCTCACACACAGTAATTGAATTTCCACTTAAAATAGTTTCTCAGCTAATTGTTTCCATGCTTTTCTTACTCTGTAGACCACTTTGTGATGCTTTCATTTTTTTTTTTCGCTCTCATTGTTCAATTTTAGAGATATAAAATAAAGGGAAGATGCTGTATGGCCGGTAATCTGTTCAGTCAATAAAACTGAGGTAAAAGTCATGGGAAATCCTTTAACACAAAAGTCCCATGGTAATAAATTCTAGAAAAATGAAGTTGATATCAATACCTGATAGTATTTCTGTACTTTACCTTACACAACCATAGTTTTTACTACAACCACAAGTTTTAAAGATAAATATTGGACCATTAAACATCTAGTTTTGTGAGAAGATCTAGCAAGTTACAGAGTATGATGTCGACTCTTATGTTAAGGAAAAAAATCAACACTTGAAGGATGATTCTGGGTCTCTTTGTTGTTGCTGTTATGTCTGGATGAGCATGAAAAGCGTATAAGTACTAATAGTCTTTACTGCTGTCTTTAAGACGTTACAACTGTGGAGGCAATTCAACCACTTACTTTTCAGGTTGGTTCATTCACACTTTCTAGTCACTCACACAAAGCTTGGTTTCTAACTCTTCCAAAAATGCTCATAAACCAGGAAAAACTACATGAACCATGACTCCAGGAACCTGGGAAGCATGGGCTCTTATTCCTTTTCGCCCATGATATTTTATCTGCACTTTTATTTGTTCAAAATGATGAAGTGAAATTGATTATAAATGGATATATGTTCATTTTTTCTCTACCATGAAGAATCTATTTCTTGATCCTCATACTTCCAGCTCTATTCCTTTCTTTCCCTTTATTTTCATTGTGTTTCTATATTTTTCTTCTCTCAGAACTTTCTCTCTTACTGTAACACACAAACACATACAAAGATGTATGTATGCATGTATGTGTGTGTATATATATATATATATACATATATATATATATATATATGCATGTATGTATATCTCACACAATATCATTTTTAGAAATCACATGCAGGTATCAGTGACATTTAATGGCATATTTTGTAATATTCACATTCTTTAGTATTTCTGATTGACATAAACACAAAAATCTAGCCAGTTAGTCATATACGCAAAGCATTGCTTTATTCATCTATATTAAATTATTAAAGTATTTTCAGGCTTTAGTAAATTTTATTGACTATGTATATAAGGAATTTTATGAATATATAAAGCTGTGTTTTCTAACAAATATCTGCATTTATGTATTAATTGAGAATGTTTGGTCTATGAGACAATTTCCAACATATAAAATGAGTCTACCAACAGTAATCAGGGAAAAATACCATAACAGAAACACCCACAGGGTCAGATTTACAACAGAAACATTTTCCTCTTAGTTCTAGAGCCTCATGTTGTAAGACTAAGGAATAGTTTTTGAGTAGGTCTCTTTTCTTGAACAGTTATGACTGTTGTCTTTCTTGTGTCTTTCTCTTTTATATATTCATTGATCCTATGTGATTAGGAATTTACCCCTTTGATCAAAGTTTCCCTTTAAACTATATTTTTTTCAATAGACTGAATGTTAGGGCTTCATGATGTAAAAATTACAGGGGCACAATTTGAGTCTTAACTATAGTGTTTTTCCAAAGTTTCTGAGGATTTTCTAAAGGTGAGTAGTTGAGTATATAGAAACATTATCTTCTACCATATGTAGGATTGGTAAAGATCTTTTCCCAAAGTGTGGAGTGCTGTTTAGTTCTATTGACAGTATCCTTTGACTTACAGAAGATTTTCCACTTTATGAGGTTCCATTTGTCAACTGTTGATCTTAGGACATAAGACATTGGTGTTCTGTTCAGGAAATTTTCTCCTCTGCCCATGTGTTCAAGGCTTTTCTCCACTTTCTCTCCTATTAAATTCAGTGTATATGGTTTTTTTTTTTTGGGGGGGGGGGAGGTCATTGATTCACTTGGACTTGAGCTTTGTATAAAGATATTAATAATGGGTTAATCTGCATTCTTTTACATGCTGACCAACTTCCACTTAGGCCAACAACATTTGTTGAATGTGCTTTTTTCTACTGGATGGTTTTAGTTCTTTTGTCAAAGATCAAGTGAAGAAAGATATGTGGGTTTATTTCTGGGTCTTCAATTTTATTCCAATTGATCTACCTTCCTGTCTCTGAACCATTGCTATATGGTTGTTTCTCACTATTGCTATGTAGTACAGCTTGAGGTCAGGGATGGTGATTCCCTCAGAAGTTCTTTTATTGTTGAGAATAGTTTTCACTATCTTGGGTTTTATTGTTGTTCCAAATGGATTTGAGAATTGCTCTTTCTATCTCTCTGAAGAATTGATATGGAATTTTGATGGGGATTGCATTGAATATGTAAATTGCTTTCAGCAAATGGCCATTTTTACTGTATTAATCCTACTGCTCCATGAACATGGGAGATTTTTCTATCTTCTGAGATCTTCTTCAATTTTATTTTTTTCAGAGACTTGAAGTTCTTGTCATACAGATCTTTCACTTGCTTAGTTAGAGTCACACCAAGTTATTTTATCTTATTTGTAACAATTTTGAAGGGTGTTATTTCCCTAATTTCTTTCTCACTCTGTTTATCCTTTGAGTAGAGGAAGGCTACTGATTTATTTGAGTTAATTTTATATCCAGCCAATTTGCTGAAGTTGTTTATCAGCTGAACGTGCTCTTTGGCAGAATTTTGGCGTCACTTAAGTATACTATTATATCATCTACAAATAGTGATATTTTGACTTCTTCCTTTCCAGTTTGTATCCCTTTGATCTCCTTTTGTTGTCTAATTGTTCCGACTAGAACCTTGAGTACTATATTGAACACATAGGGAGGGAGTGCACATGGATGTGGAGAAAGAGGAACACTCCCCCATTGTTTGTAGGATTGCAAGTTGGTACAACCACTCTGGAAATCAGTCTAGTGGTTCCTCAGAAAACTGGACATAGTACTACCTGAGTACCCAACAATAGCACTCATGGGTAAATACTCAAAAGATGATTTATCATATATCAAGGACACATGCTCCACTATGTTCATAGCAGCCTTATGTATAATAAATAGCAAGAAGCTGGAAAGAATCCAGATGCCTTTCAACACAGGAATGAATACAGAAAATGTGGTACATTTACACAGTGAAGTACTACTTAGCCATTAAAAACAATGACTGTGAAATTTCCAAGCAAATGGATGGAACTAGAAAATATCATCCTGAGTGAGACTACACAGTCATAAAAGTACGCGAATGGTATGTACTCACTGATAAGTAGATATTAGGGAAAAAGCTCAGAATACCCACGATACAACTTTTGTACCATATGAAGGTCAAGAAGAAGGAAGACCAAAATGTGGATGCCTCAGCCCTACTTAGAAGGGAGAACAAAATAATCATGGGAGATAGAGGGTGCGTTGGACTTGGGAGGAAGAAAGGAAGAGAAGAGAAAAAAGTGGAGCAGGATCAGATGTGGGAAGAAACAG
Source organism: Rhabdomys pumilio (assembly GCA_030674055.1). Classification (NCBI taxonomy): domain Eukaryota; kingdom Metazoa; phylum Chordata; class Mammalia; order Rodentia; family Muridae; genus Rhabdomys; species Rhabdomys pumilio. Next base: position 5,562 of record JANHMN010001716.1, read on the forward strand.
CGAAGATGTAAATAGCGTCAGGAAATTGAACAGAGGTGTATAGCAATGGAGGGAGGGATGGTGGAGAACTGGGATAGCCAACAGAAAGTTCCAGATGCCAGGAAAATAAGAGGCTCCCAGGACCCAACCTTGATAACATTATCTGAAATGCCCAACAAAGGAGATAGAGAACATTTAGAGACCATATCCAGAGGGTATGCACAACCAGTTGAGGGATGGGGGCACCCACCATTCTCAAAATTTTAACCTAGAATTGCTCCTTTTTAAAGGAAATATGGGGACAATGAGTGAAGCAGAGACTGCCCCACCTGAGGATCTATCCATATGCAACCACCAAACCCAGAATCTATTACTGTTGCCAAGAAGTACTTGCTGACAAGAGTCTGATACTGATGTCTCCTGAGAGGCTCAGCCCAAGCCTTACTGATACAGATGGGAATGCTTTCAGCCAACCATTAGACAGGGCATGGGGACCTCAATGGAGGAGTTAGGGGAACGACTGAAGGAGCTGAAGTGGTTGGCAAACCCATAGGAAAAACAACAATATCAACCAACTAGACCCCCCCCCCACTCCCAGAGTTCTCAGGGACTAAATCACCCGCCAAAGAGTACACATGGGGAGAGAGCTGCATACCTGGCAGAGGATAGCCTTGTCTGGCATCAATGGGAGAAGAAGCCCTTGGACCTGTGAAGCCTTGATGCCCCAGTGTAGGGGCATGCTAGGGCCACAGGGTGCGAGTGGGTACGTGAGTGGGGAAGCACCCTCATGGAGGCAGGGGGAGGGAGGGTGGAATAGTGAGTCCTCAAGAAAGGAAACAGGGAAGGGGGATAACATTTAAAATGTAAATAAAATAACCAATAATTTTTTTTAATGTTGATTCTGTGAATAGATGCATGCTTCAGCTCATAAAGAGAACACTCTTGGGTTCCTCTACTATCTCTGCATTAAAAATGTCTTTCACCTAAAAACTTCTCTTGTCTGTATCTTAACATAATCTGCTGAAACATTTCATGAGATGGTGAAGACATTACAGAAACATGGTGTGCTGTCACTTTTTTAGTGGTACCCTACCAGAATTTCTATGTAGGCTTCCATGTCATTCTAACCATGAACTAAAAATTCAAAATTTAGGTTAGTACAAATATTACCTTGAAATCATTTCTATTTTTATCACAGGATATCTAGATTCTTTTTCTGTGAACATTATGTGTATTTGGTTTGAAAGGCAATAGTTTCTGGTATAGGCCTACCTAGTTATTTCAACAGAAATGATATTCTTGCTAATCCAACCACAACATAATATGGAAAATATTCAACAAAATAAAAATAAAATAAAACATAACTACTATACAGCTTTCATATGCCACCTAAATACTCTTGTGATATATACCAGAGGATTTACTGGTGAAAAGAAGGCAGAGAACATTTTTAAAAGTTATTCTAGTTCCAAGAAAGCAGCATCTAAAGAAGATCTGTATGATTGCATGAAAATGAATATTAAATTTATAGATGGAATATTCATGAACAATATTTGTCTTATTCTTTCAATTTATCTTTTCAATTTTTTCACATAATCTTCATTTCTACACAGAAAATATACTAATTCTTTAATTAAATATGTACTTAAATTTTTGTTATTTTTTCTTTATTCATTTAAATAAACAATGTTCATAGGGAGTGATCCTGCCTCACCACTACTCTCACTTGGTAGAAGAATACCGATTGCTGTGCTCAAATACTATTTACCTTACAATGCATATGACCTGCAGTAAGGCACAATTTATGAATTCGGATAATAGATGAATGAAAGCAACCTGGCGTTATTTCTGCCACAAAAAATACAATCATTGTAAACTAGCACACAATTAAAGAAAACAGATTTTGGAATTCAAAAAGAGGAAAATATTTATTATTTCATGTCAATAATATGCTTTAACTAAAATGCTGTGAAATATGCTATTGATCATATGAATAAAGAAGCTATATGATAAGTAGCAGAAATTATAAAGAACACAGTGCCCTGATTTTCTCAAAAACTGATAAATTTAATCACAATTGTAGTGAATCTTATGATTATGTTGAAAACAAGTCAGGGAAAAAATTAATGATTGCTTGAGTAATTGCTCAAAGATCGTGTTTTTAAAAAGCTAGTGCATGTTGCATAAAGTCATTAGAATTTTGGGCAGCTCACTCAGAGAGCATGGGAGAAAGTAAGGAGCATTTGGACAGTTAGGGAATTATTGCAATTTTCTCATTGTTCTGTGTTTTGTTTATTATTTCTGATATTGATGGGGATTTCTCCACCCCTTTCGGAACACAATCCCCCATAGTATCAAATAGTTAAAAAATACTTTCAGTCTGGCAAGACTGGAGTCATTATTGCTAAATAAAAGTTATAAACTGCCAGTATTTCCTCCAAATATGAAAGCACAGACAGGGGAATTAAATTCACATACTTCTAAATCAAATTGCTATTGTATACATTAAATTTTAAAATGTTAGTTACCTATGTAGTTAGTTACATAGTGCTGTGGGAGCATTGAATCTTACTAAGGTAAGACTGCAAGTCTAAGGACCACTTGCAAGAGTTGTTTTCTCTTTCCACCATATAGGTTCAAAGGCATCTACCCCAGGTCATCAGGTCTGGCAACTGTCACCTTTGCATGCTGATCTCTCTCTCTCTCTCTCTCTCTCCCTCGCTCTTACAGCTTATGTTTTAATGGCTTTTCAATGTTCTGAAACTCTGAAAATAAAATTTACATTTTATATCATGGAGAATTACTACAAAGCTGGTTTTGACCATCTTTCTGAACATATGCAACCCTACATTCAACTTTCCTTAAAAGGAAAAGAGTCAATCACTATGGGTTTCTATAGAAGACTACTGTCTATTTTACTCTAAGATTGGGATTTTCATTCCTCTTTGATATAGCCTGGGAAGAACAGCATACTTCTACTTTTATGCCCCAGGTTGTCCATGTCTTTTCAATCACAGCCTGTAAACTGTCCTTAGAATATTTGTCCCTACCTAACATTTACCTGATCTTTGAAGAGTTTTCACATGACTCTATGATATCCTCCATAAAACTTGGACAAATGCTGCAAATGTTACAGGTTCATAGGTTAATGGTACATTTTTGTGAGGGCATTGTTGGGCAATGATGTGTTCAAATGTTTCTTAAAATCTCTGCTTCATTATTCTTTAATTCATTGCTGACATTTGACAGATCAGGCATTCACTAGATTTTCATGGTGGAAAATTCTTACAATAGATCTAAGCATTTTATCTTTATGTTGTTCACTGTATAGATACCACTGCCCATAGAATACCTGTAAGGGGGCTTAGTGTTCATAATATCATATATTGTAGGATTGTTGTAAGGAATAAGTGAGTTATTATTAGGCCAGTGCTTCATATAAACTCAATGCTATTCATTAGTCATCCTATGTCCAGTCTCTTCTGAAAGAGGCTTGGGTCCTTTTCTCATGTAGAAAGAACCTTAGATGTACTAGCAATTTCAAGGCCATTTAGTAAGGAGGCCCTCACATTGCTTATGAGATATATATTTCCTTTGGAATTCACAAAAATTTTCCAAGACTCTGTGAATAAGAAAGTGTGAAGGTGGGGCTTGAGAAGTAGTTCAGCAGTTAAGAGCATTGACTGCTCTTCCAGAGGTCCTGAGTTCAATTCCCAGCAACCACATGGTAGCTTACAACTATCTGCAGTAAAAACCGATGCACTCTTCCGGTATATCTGAAGTCAGCAATAGTGCACTCATATAAATAAAATAAATAAATGTTTAAAAAAGAAAAAATAAGCGTGAAGATGTTCAATCCCCTCATATAAAAAGGGCATAATTTCTGCCTAAATTATTCCCATTTTCCAATACAAATTGACTAATCTTTAAACTATGATAGTCACATAGTCCATTTGCATAAGGGGAAAGTGGGATCTCCTTTGAGGTTCTCAGTCTTACAGATAAAACAACAAGAAAGGATACAGAGAGATGTGCAAGAACAATTAAAAAAAATAGCAATATCTGGCAAAGCCATACGACTAATAGCAGCAGTAGAATGTATAGCACAAAGAAATTATCCATGTTGTTTAAAATGGCACAGCCTGTGTCGGGACAATTCATGACCGTGCTGACTCTAAGGTGCAATGAAGCAACTTTTGCTGTGGTATCAATGACTACAGACTCAGTAAAAAAAAAAAAAAAAAAAAAAAAAGGAAAAAAGGAGTTATAGAAGTCTTCTCTAACACTCACTATCAGCACTCCAGCCCACCTTCCAAAAATAACAGCCTTGCCGGGCGGTGGTGGCGCACGCCTTTAATCCCAGCACTTGGGAGGCAGAGGCAGGTGGATTTCTGAGTTCGAGGCCAGCCTGGTCTACCAAGTGAGTTCCAGGACAGCCAGGGCTACACAGCGAAACCCTGTCTCGAAAAACAAAAAACAAAAAAACAAACAAACAAAAAAACACAAAAAACAAAAATAACAGGTTAGACAAGATACCAGCAAAGTGAACTCTTAAAAATTCTTCTTCTTCTTCTTCTTCTTCTTCTTCTTCTTCTTCTTCTTCTTCTT